>JAVYIG010008709.1:0-86301 GCA_035222895.1 Strongylocentrotus droebachiensis | reverse complement strand
ATCACTATATATACCGATAGCTATGCAAATCTCAAAGTGGCAATTTTGTTCATTGGATTGCTATGTAGTCCCAGACTACAATCGCATTTGTCATGTACAAAAAATATAATTGATTTTCTGTTTTTGTCCGAATTGCCTTCTCCCTTGCCCTTGGCCGGCACTACTAAAAAATAAAAATATATTAGTCTATGGATAGTATTTCATTATAAGTCTGTCAAAGACAAAAGACTCTCCCAAGTCATAAATTTTGACAAAAATATGACATTTAATAGTCATCTTGTGTCTTTGAACAAATGGAAAAGTTCCCAGGCACTGGCCTGGGGAAGTGAGGTCTGACTCTGAGGATCAAGAAATACCTTGACAACATATCGGAGATAGTAGACAGCATACAAAGCTCCAAGTCCTACGCAGACAGCAGCAGTCCGCCAATGCTGATAAGCTGTTATCATCATCAGATCATAAGTATACATCTCTAAGTATAATAGATGAACATCTAAATGTCAGAATAAATAAAAATGAAACATTATTGCCTATTTTTTTAGTGGACACTCTCACTCACTTTTATTTTTAAATTTATTTTTAGACTGATGAGTGATGAAATGCATTCAATTTTGGCAGGAAGGATGAACAAAAAAACACAGATGAAGAATGTAGACCTATTCATTAGTATATTTCACTCAAACGCATTTTTCATTTGATAAGTAAACTGTATCTCGTTTAAAAACAATTTGTATTGACATCATCAGTTATCAATCATCTTGGACTTTTTCAGTTTTTGTGAAATCATGAGCTAACATCATTTACAATATATGGGACCGTTGCTACCAATAATGAAGGATAAGATGCATCTTAAAAATGCTGACAAAATATAAATAACACTGAATTACAACTCAAAATCCACTTTCCTAAATTATAGACAAAATCTGAATAATTCGAATGTCTTACCTGTCGAATTGATTTACATGGGGAAGAAACAAAATCCTTTGCCCTTAACAAACAGCCGACAACACGCAATGTACTCGTACTGTCGTAGAAAACTGGTGCAAGGTCACATTGAGCTAGCGTGATCCAATCAAATGCAGTTTAAAAACAGCTGATCGGTATGGTGGGCGTGTCTGTATTCCGACGCAAAGTAGCATGAATGAAATTCACTTTGCATATAAATTATACATGTAGGCCTATACAATAGTTGATGCTATTCTGGGCATTTGTTCTAAAAATATGCTCAAAATCAATATCTTTAAACCATTATTAAATAGGTCTATTCAAAATCACATCAGAGTATTCAGATGAGTTAGGGGTAAAATAAAAATTGAATGCAAAATCTGTTGCTCTTTTTTTTCGGATAATCCTTGTATCACTCAATTCAATCAGCAAAACGTTCAATCATGATAACAAAAATATCAGCGATAATATTTTAACCGAAAATGCAGCAAACAAATATTTGGACATTTATAGCATTTGTTGTTTGAGTATTGATTTTAGAAAGAAACCTTAATAATTTATTGGTAATTGAGGGAACGAAGAAGCAAATAGTTAGTTATACATATTAAACCAACAAAAGTAAAATAAAATAATTTCGATGACATGATTGAATTTATCGGGACAAAAGCTACCAGGGGGATGGGTTATCAGAGCCATTATCTTGAAATTCCCCTAAGCTGATACCTTGAAAGTCTTTGAATGGTTGTATTCAAAATTCGGGGTAGGCCTACATCCCTAAGCATAATTATCCGCGAATTGCCGGACAAACTCTCATAACTATGCTTCACTAATTTGAAATGCCTTAGTGCATAATTTGGGTATTAACATGTTGTTGTTTTCTATTTAGGAAATTGTGAAATGTCGTAATAATAAACCTTTTAAACAAATGAAATCGACCCCTTAAAGCCCTTCAACAAGACGTGATGACTGATCAGTAATTACTGATTACTCTAATGGACTTAGGTTGCATAAACAAATCCAAGGGCGTATCCAGGATTTAAGGGGGGAGGGTGTCTGCAGGCGCGGATCCACGGGGGGGGGGGGGGGGGGGGGGGCCCGACGGGGTCAAATACAAAAATGAATTATGCATACTACCCCCCCCCCCCCCCCCACTGAGCGAAATATTGGTAGGCTCGATTTTCACATTTTCGGGGTCATAATTATACCAAAAAAATGATGCTCACTACCCCCCCCCCGCCCCCCCCCCCCCCCCACTGAGCGAGATATTGGTCGGCGCGATTTTCACATTTTAGGCCCCCCTATCGGCAAATCCTGGATCCGCCCCTGGGTGTCTGTGCCCACGAATGACGAATCAGCCAGCTGGTGAATAAGCGGGGGGGGGGGGGGGGGGGGGGGGTGAGCACTGTTTTTTTTTTTAACACTCCTTTTTTTTCTTCTTCTCAACATCCACCCCCCCCCCCACTTTAGCAACAACAACAAAAAACCACAATATTTTTAGAACTTTTTTTTCTCCATTTATAAACACCTGAAACACAGATAAAGGTTGTCTTTAAAATTCTAAAACATCCTCCTTTTGCCACGGGGGGGGGGGGGGGGGGGGGGTTGAACACCCAAAAACACCCCCACGATACGCCAATGAACAAATCTATAGAAAAATCCCAGTGTTAATAAATAATAAAGTACAGCGCCAATCAGGGAGGTGAAAGAACAGGAGGCGAAACTCTTGTAATTTATTCAAACGCATTCTTGAGTTCTAAAGCGTAACAATGGGATGTGTAACATTCCACTTGGCTTTGAAGTTCCATGCTCCGAACCGCGCTTCCACTGCGGGGAATTTCGGGAGCCAGGCACCAGTTTTACATTTATTACAAAATATTAAATTACCGGCAAAATTATAGTGTAAATTAAAAACTTTATATGGGAATTTTATTGGGAATAGTGCATCAAACAAATTTTCAAATTTAGAACTCCGTCCTGCCTTTAAATTGTGTGCCAGAGTTGGTGAAAGAAAAATTACATCCTGTCAAAAACTCAATTTTTTAGGATGAAGCGCTTATTTGTGCATGCTTTAATGTCCCGTTATTTGATCCATGATTTACAATCTTCAATAACATTAAGTTTGCTAATGCGTGTTTTGCGTGTTTTTTGTATTTTTCAAGTTTAAAAAAGAATGAAATTACACAAGTTTGTGTTCGCTTGTTCTACTCTTTACACATTCAACAATGGATGAGAAATCATTGGAAGGGACAGCGAACAGTTGCTGTGATACCATTTTCTGATGTAGGAATTCTAAATCCTAAAATTTCATGCGCTCTTTTATCTCACCACCTGGTCGACAGCTGCAGATTAGCGCATAACTTTCCGGCGGCTTGGAGCATGGGGTCAAAGGAGAACGGCTTGATTCAAGTCCTTCTCTATCATCACGTCCCTGCGCCAATGTAATGGAAATCTAATCATAGTCACACCTCTTTTAGTACTATTTTAATTACCTATTTATTAGGCATAGTTCTATAGTAAGCACGTTTCCCCCAATTATTTATTCATCTACATTGTAACTTATATAACTTCCTTTTGTCACCCAGGGGTCTTTAGAATACAAGCCTTGCTTTTAAATAGACTCCTCCAATTATGTTGCCATGATTTTATCTAGATCATTTAAATTGTTTAATGATATTTGTTAAAGTGCTTTAAAAATGTTATTACGTTTTTGGGAAAAAAGATAAAGACTTATTTTGAAATAAAACTTGTTAAACTTGAGACTTGAAACTTTTGACTCTAAACATGGAAGAGTGATGAAATATTTATTTCAATTCTTTTATCAAATTATGAAATTCAGTCGTGCCATGTCTGTAATGTGTTCAATAAAGTCATCCAATCTTATAAAGGTGTATATTTGTGGCATAGTCTCCTCGCTCTGAAATTGAATTAAAACTATTTAAAAATATTTAGTCTTCACTCACTCTTTCGTGGGTAAATGAATTATGAAAATGTAGTCCTACAGTCTTTCAGACTGGTATGCTTTACCTAAATTTGCCGAGAATGACGATCACTGGCGAAGTATTAAAGAGTGAGGAGATCGAGGTAACACTGTCTTGTCTTGAGCTTGTGCAGCGCGGTGTGGCACGCTGACACTAAAGCATACATAAAGGGTCCTGGTGGCTCTTGATGCTGCCAAAGTGTTTTGCTATTAAGGTTGACAAACGTTCACAAATTGCAAGAACTGGAGGGAAATTTGTTTACATCTAAAACACACTTATCGGGCAGAAGTTTTAATATAGAAACTTATTTAATGTTAAGCATTAAGCCTTCAGATATCTTAAGTCGTACTTTCTTAAAAATGTATGCTTATGTGTATTTAAGACAAGGAAATGTGAATTTGTACCATTATTAATAAGTATACGTCTGTGACGAAGGAATTGTAGCTGCAGGCCCTCCTTGCATATGCTGCTTTATGCAGGGATAATGTTGTCTATATACGGCTACATTATTAGGTGATCATCTGCCGCAAAGGACCTACTTATTTCGTATGAATCTTTCTTTTTTCTCCCCTTTCTTTCTGTATATGAATGTGTTCGCTTCATATCTCATGAATGACATGGTTTAATGACGATGAAATTTTTCATGACATGATTATTGATCCTAACGAAGAGATTTGTTTGTATTACTGATGCGTGACGTCATCTGGGCGCCATTTTGTTAATTTCTATTGACCATTTTCCGTCATACATTGTCATTCTGAATGATATTTGATAATGCATAAAGTTGACTTCATGGGTAAACTTGTGGTCTCAACCAGTGGCGGATCCAGGGGGGGGGGGCGAAATTTGTATTCCCAAACAGGTTTGCAAGTTCTTATATTTCCGTTCTGCTCAATGGCTGATAATTATGTTCTACGTCATTAGCAGATCGGAAAGAGGTCACAAACAATTAGACTTTGATTTTGTATTGCTTTGCCTCACTATTTAAAGGCAAAAAAACTAAATAAACTGAGGCTTGAACCCACAACTCTGAGATTGTATTACGCTGTCCTTACCGATTGAGCCAACGATGGGTTGATGAAAAGTGATTCTGCATGATTTATATTACCCTTTCACTCACCCTAACGGTTACGTCATTGCTAATGACGTAACATATCAGCCAATCAGATGACCGGAAATATTAGCATTGGCAAACCTGTTAGGGAATAAAAAATTAGCGGCCGGGGGAGGGCGGGGGCCCGGGGCTCTCTCCCCTGGGAAAGAAGCGTGTAAAAACACGTAAATTTTACCCTTTATTTTAGATGTCCCCCCCCCCTGGCGCTCAAGGGGGGGGGGGGGTAAATCGCCGAAACCCCCTTGATCCGCCCCCGATCAAGAGCTATCAGTCTTGAGGAAACATCTAGCTCTATCACCTTTGACAAGAATGCCAGATTGGAGACAGGTCTGAAATTCTTTAGTTCAGATATTATGTGTCCAACGATGGTTTCTTCAGACATGGACGAATGATAGCTCCTTGAGTTTAGCCGGGAAAACATCAGTTCTTAAAGAGCAAATAACAATTGAAGTGATTGTCGGTACCAAAGAGGAAGATTTGCCTTCAATAACCAAGTTGGTTATGGATCTATAGCACACATGATTTGTTTGCAGACCTTTGGATAATTATCTTTACTTCTGTCTCGCTAACTTCAGTAAAACAAGACAGTGTTCCATCACTCTAACTGCCTGATTGCAAAGAAGGCTGTCTATGTACGGATTCATCATTATTGTACATCATCACTGGTCAAAGCTGTTGCTACTCTCGAACTTTCTTCAAGACTCTGTCTAATCTGGGTAATCTTATCTTCAAAGAAGGTGGCAAAGTCATTTGCTAATTACTGTTCGCGTGATCTAGCATGTAAGGTGATTGGATGAGAATATATTTTAACAATGATTATCATTGGAGAATCAATGGAAATGGGCCTTTTGGGGGCGTAACCTTAACAAAAATTAACAAAGAAGTTAACATAGCTTTCAGAATACCGCCCCTAACATTAAATATGCTTATACAAATTCTCGCAATCGATATCGCGTGACGAAAATAACATGTAAGCATAAGTTCAAGACCAATTAAATCGGAAAAATCAAACCGTACCATTTTATGGTTCTTGTTTTTTGTTCTTGGGTAAACGATTTTTTCCATTTGGCATTGTTTTAATTTCATAAATTAAGATAAAAATAATTTTCTGTAAATTTGCGGGTATGATTAAATATAGGCCTACACTATTTATTCCAAATCTGTTCCACAGCTAATGATTATTGTACAATTACACAAAAAAATGCTTATAACAAAACATAATAATACTATACCAACTTACTACAAGGGGGGAAATGAAAGGCAATTAGGCATGGTAGATGTGGGGAATATATTACATTTTGTCTTTCTATCTATCTTGGTATCTGTTCAGTTTGGAGGTTGATTACAACCTTGTTCCACACATCTTTGTAGTCTGCCTTACTAGCAAATTCTTGCAGTATCATTCCCCTCCGCCTCTTTCTCTCTTCTTTTAGTTCAATCTTTGCAATTACCATCGCATTCAAACTGGTTGTTATACGAGGTAATTATTTTTATTCTAGTATTTGACAATAGAATTCATTTTTGTTTATAGTATACCATTTATTTTACATTTTGTTGTAAAATGTTAATATGTGAAATATGACACAATAAACTGAAACTCTATGATTCATAATGTAACTGAAACTAACAATAAACTGAAACCCTTTTTTTTGGGGGGGGGGAGGGGGGGGGGCGTTTTTTGGGGGCAAAAATGGGTTTTGCCCCCCACTTTTGGGGTTGGGGAGCAAGTACCCCCTGCCCCCCCCCCCCCCCCACTTCTGGCGCCTATATGATTCCAGACATTGAAGTGTTGAAAGATTTTTAAAACCCTGTCTTATTTTAAGGTAAAACGGTTGGGATAATAAAGTTAATCACTGCACAGTGACGCCTTCAAAGAAAACCATATATATTTTTGTGGTTTGAGAATTTTCTCAAGGTTTTTTGCCCGTTAGAGGGTAAGTATACAGTAGAAGGAATATAATAAGTAACATTTCATACACAAATTACTCAGTTTTTTTCTTCACCAACCGTCAACAATGTTATATTCTCCTCCTCCTCCTCCTCTTTACCAACCGTTATTTATTATATTATTAAAAAAAAAAAAAAAAAATGATTATCGACCCTCGCCCTCGCCCTCCTCCTCCTCCCCTCCCCCTCCTCCTCCTCCTTCTCCTCCTCCTACTCTTTACCAACCGTTATTTAAAAAAATGATTATCGACCCTCTCCCTCCTCCTCCTCCTCTTTACCAACCGTTATTTATTAAAAAAAAAAAATTATCGACCCTAGGCTCGCCCTCCTCCTCCTCCTCCTCCTCCTCCTCCTAGCTCCTCCTCCTCCTCCTCCTCCCAGCTCCTCCTCTAATTTCCCTCGTCTCGGCCGTCACCTGATCATTGTTCGCTATCACGTGATTTAACTGCAACGACAACAGTACAGGTACTAGGTCGAGTAGGCTCCGTATAACTTGTACGTACGTGAACTGTATACTAGGCCTACTGCTGCGATACTAAACGAAGTCATCGACAACAACACTCGTCTCGCTCTTAAATTACAGTGAATAAAGAAGAAAACTACTAAAGATGGCCAGTATGAATGTTCAAGCCTGGTTTATGGGGGATTCTGATGCCGATCAGCGTGAAGAACACCATTGCAATCCACCAGAATACGTGGACGAAGAATACATCGGCAAACATGGCATTAAGTTTTGGAAGGTTAGTGAGGTTAAATTTAATGAATCCCCCACCGTCTCACCTGCTCACGCGTAGTAGTAGTAGTAGTAGTAGTACTCTAATTCTAATTACTCAGTACTCATTACTTAGGCCTTGGCCATTTAAAAATTAGGCCTCAGGGCCACTCAAGCTCACACATAATTGACGAGATTGACTAAATCTAGACAGTAGACTTGTTGTTGCATCATGCTCTTTCTTTGGATGAACAACAATTAATTTACAAAGGTCAAGAGTCAAATTCAAAGCAAAAAAGTATAATGCATGATGATATGGTACGAAAGAGATATATGACATTCATATTCAACAACCGATGTGCAACAAGCTACACAATCTGTATAGTTTCATGCAGCACCCAGCCTGATCGATTAGGTCATCAGTGGGACCGGGTCGGGAGCCGGGAGCCGGGAGCGGGAGCTGCAGCTGGGTGTTGGCACGACTGTACAATGTAGGCGTATGCGTGTATGTAATTATGTGTCTGCATATTTCCCTGATTGGATGCCTGTGTACCATATAGGCAGAAGATTGAGAGTTGCGTATCTTTAAGACCTTTTTCATGTACATTTACTAGCAATTTATTGCCATACATTAATTAACAAGTAACTACCGGTACATGTACAATTATTAATTATTAATTATTTAAAGATAAAATTGAGTTCTGGTCATGTGATTGCATTGTGAAAGAAACAGTGTGTAATTGATAAGAAAAGGTTAATCATCTAGCATATAAGTATTGGTGTGTACTGCAAGGTTCTGGAAACATCAAAATGATAAGAAATTTGACACAGTTTTGGTAAAGTTACAAGCACTGTACAAAGAAATATGTATATGGGACTGCATGAACAAGTGGCATAAAAATCTGTCCTGATTTTTACGCTGTTACGTCACGTCATATTTAGAATATGCAGGTATTTGAAGAGCCATGCTTTTCAGGGAACATGTTTTATCAGATGTTCTTCCATGCTTACATAATAACATTGATAACGCTCACCAATTATTTTTCACCTCTTCCCAGAACTCAACCTTCTCTTTAAATTATTTTGTATTAATTTGTAAGTTTAAATTTTCATGGTTCCGAATATGTTTTCTGATTATTATGATAATTTTGATCAACGTTTGTCTTCACAATATTCTTTTGAATTCAATTTTTGATAGTGGCAGAATGTGGCAGAATGCTGATGTTTGCAAACTATGAATTCGATATTCATACTATATTATATATTATGATATTTTAAAAAAGAAAAAAATATTCTCATTATCTTGACGATATTCAAAACTGAACACACTTTATACTGAAATTGTTCTGTACTTCTTGGCATACAGACTACAGACTACATACGCATTCTTAATTTCTTATCCAAAACCATCAACCCTAGTTAGTCCCCCATAGCCGTTCGGTTAATACTGACACCCCCAATCTGTGCTTGAGTGATCAAGGTCAAAGTTCCTTCGGCCGAAAGTCCAGGGGTAAATTTTGAGGGGCTTTATCCCAGTAGACCAACAGCTCCTGAGACCGACTTTGACAAAAGGTCCACTAGAGGTATAGGCCTGAGGACCTACAGCTCATAGACTGACAGCCTACAAGACTGATAAAACGAAGAATTTAATAAGGGAAGAAAGGTAGATATTGGTGTCGTGGTGGATTCACTGATGAATCCACGGAAAGTAGCTGGAAGTACAGCATTTGACCCCATTTCTTAGTCTGATTTATGATTATTTTTTATTTTTTGCCTAGCAGAGATACATGTAAGTCAACAACCCCAATTCCCCCAAATCTGATGACTATTTTGGCTTGTCAGAATTTCTTCAGAATAGGCCAATTTTGTAATGTAATCAAATTTAATGCACAAATCTTTGTTAGGTGCCTCATGCCAAATTGTTTCATTCACCTGTTACAAATAATTGTATTTCGACAGTCAGAAAGCGAATTGCATACATTCCGTGTTGTAATGTAGGACAAGCCATAATGTTAATCCTATCTAGCAACAGTTTGTTTATGCAATTTGCATTAATGGAAAACAATTACACCTGTATTTGTAACAGGTTAATGAAATAATTTGCAACATGGCACTTAACACAGATTTGTGCATTTAATTCAATTACATTACAATTCTTTTGGACCCGCCTCCTCACCTCCACCCCTTATAGTTATACAAACTCTTAGCGTTTCCTCTGCTTTCAACTTTTTATTTTTTGTTTTGTGTGTAGGTAAATCCTGATGACTATGAGAATGATGCAACTTACAACAAGGTCAGGGCTGATCGTGGCTATAATTATGAGGATGAGATTACCATCACCAAAGAGAAGCTTCCTAACTATGAAGAGAAGGTAAACTGGATATTATTTGTTTTTTAATGTGTAGCTGGGCAAAGATAAGTCAACAAACTACATACTGTACATGTAACAATCTGATGACTTTTTTTCATAGAAGTTTTGGGGAAAAAGGCACCCCAGTAGCCCTGGATTGCTAATTACTTTTTTCTGAATTGTACCATTGTGTCTCCCTTTTCAAATATTCTGGATTTGTGGAGATGGTTCAGATGGTTTATTTGATTCATAGTTACAGATCAATAAGGGGAGAAAAGGGTTTTTATAAAAATGCTCACATGAACATCCACATTAAAAGTAAATTCCTTGAAAAGTTATTCCTTATGTTATCGCCCCAGGTTTATTGTCATCATTATCCAATCATTGATATGTGACTAGTGACCACTGACCAACCCTTCCTGATGGAATGAAGTACTTTTTGTTTTTTACATATATTTATCTCTCACATCTAAACAGATCAAGAAGTTCTTTGAAGAACATCTTCATTTGGACGAGGAGATTCGATTCTGTCTCGACGGGAGCGGATACTTTGACTTCAGGGATTGCAAGGAGCGCTGGGTCCGCATGAAATTCACCAAGGGGCTGTTCTTCGTTCTTCCAGCCGGCATCTACCATCGTTTCACCCTGGACACCAACGTGAGTAGTCAACATCTGAGGCGTGTTTCACAAAGATCCTCAGTTGAACTTATCTCTAAGTTGGACTTAACAGTTATGGAAAGCCGCTAGCATCTTTGAAAACATTTTGTAAAAGTTAATTTAAAAGGCATAAAATGTTGATTCAAATCATTGATCTTTTCTATCATCAAGGATATTCTATGTTCTTGATGTGAAATTTATGAAAAGTTTAAAATACTTTAATTTTTGCTTTTGAATATATTTTATTTTAAGACCACAAATGGCTCTCCATAATATTTAAGTCCAACTTTGAGTTAAGTTTAACTTGGGATCTTTGTGAAACACCCCCTTGGTAGCATCTTTATTGCAGTAGAGGTGTCACGGTCTAGTGGATACATTGTTGAACTGTGAATCATATGGTTCGAGGTTCGAGTCCCGCTGCCGCATAATGTCCTTTGGCAAGATATTAACCTACATTTGCCACTCTCCTTCCAGGTGTAGTAAATGGGTACCCGGTAGGAAGAAATTCCTTAAACACTTGTGTGCCTTATCACAGTAGCTGAAGTAAAGCCTGGTCAATTGTTGTTGTTAAAGCCATATGACACATGCTCCTGTGACAATTGCTACACTGCTACACAGTCAATTTCCTACACTTATTAAATTCCTAACTTCAACCCTGGACCCAACACTATACCTTACCTAAACCCAAACTCTAAACCCAATCAATAGCTTTATTGCAGCGCAGCAATTGCACTGCACCCACTTGATCACTAGGTTTTACCAAGAGGCCGCCATCCATTTCCTGTCTAACCGCTCACGATGGCGGTCTCCTGCGTTCTGAAATTTATCTCTTTCGTTAAATGAAAGATATATACAAAATTTACAAATATGTGTTATACTTGTTTGTATGCTTTGTAATATGGCTATTGTATAATATTTTTAGACATGATTTGTTATGTATGTAATACTTCTGTAAAAATGTATAACCTTGTATTTGTTATTTGAACGCAGAAATACAATCAAACAAACAAACAAACCTTATACCTTTGGCGAAGTAAAGCATGAAGCACTTGTGACTGGAGAATTTGTCAGACATTTTGAGACACACTAAGCAACATCAAATGGGTAGTTTTAAATTAGTATTTTAATTTTCATCCTTTCAATATGCAGAACTATGTGAAGGCCAAACGTTTGTTCGTCGGTGAGCCTGTGTGGACGCCCTACAACCGCCCAGCCGACGAGAAACCCCAGAGAGCCACGTTCTTAGAATCCATCAAGCACCTGACTGAAGATTAACTCCAGGGACCTGTTTCACAAAGCCTCTTTTCAATGACAAATGACAAAACTCAGTGACGAATCTGTTGATAACCAATCAGAAGCAAGGATTTCAGTAGCTTATAACAAAAACTGTCATTTGTCACTGATGACAAGTTTTGTGAAATGCCCCCCAGGAGTACTCTCTGGCTGCAAAATGAAAACCAACATGATAATTATAGCAGGGTAATTTTAGATACATGTCCTACTAATTTTGCATCTTTATCATTGAAAATTGCCTTGATTGATCATTACAGTAAGGAATTGCTTCTACTTTAGCAGGGTCTTTAGGGTTGCCCTTTGTACTTGTTCTTGAGCTGATAATGTCTTTCACTTTCTAAACCTCCCAGAAAAAGTTGAAGATAATTTTGAATTCTGTCAGGAAAGGGGAAAGTGTGAAAGAAATTGTATGTAAAATGTATCTTGAAGTGCCTGAAAAGTGATTTTGTGAATTTTCAGGCAGAAAGATTATATCATTCCTATTCACTCTGATTTATTGCACTTTTATTTCGCTGTTTAAGATAGTTTTCATTAGCTTAACATTTCAACATGGAAAACGTCTGTGTGTTATCACCGAGCGGACAACTGGCATCCCAGAATTAATTTGTTCATTTGCAGAGAGTATCAAACTTTAAGATAATACAAAGGTTCTTTATTTACATCTAATGTTATGATAATAACCACAAGATACAACTTGACCTTACATGTATTTGTAAATTGTTTTCCTTCTTTAAAAAAGGTGTATACATATGTAAACAAAATGGAAATAGTTGTAGAAGTTTACCATAAAATATTCCATTGATTATTCTGGATCTGGGGAAATGTCATTCGTTAAAAAGCACTATTAGTATCAAATTCTTGATTGTAGTGCACTTATATTCATTATATTCATAATTTTCATATCTGTTATGAAATCATATTATGCCTGGTAATTGGTATTATATTATTGATCTGAATATCGCAGCTGTTGTGTATTCCTCTCAGATTCACATTTACTGGCAGCTGTGTAAATTGGATCAAATCGTTTTGCCAAACAAATGAGCTTGTCTTTAATGCATTAGTTGAATTTATTAATTTTGTTGGACCATTGCTGTACTGTGCATGAATCTACTGTGAATGTTCAAAGGTGAGATGTTGAAATTGAATAGAATAATTATTCACCAATTGTCGTAGGTTATAGGGAATATAAAGAGTTGGTACAGATTACTTCATGAATATGTCAATTTTTGTTGGTGATGGATCAAGATTCAGATACATAGTCCTTGGACTAAATAAATCAAGGTGGGGGTGTTGTATAATGAATTTATAATCAATAGTGGTTTAGTACATGTATATTATTATGTTTTCAATTCAATGCTGAGGAACATCAGTATACGTGTACCACATATAATGTGAATAGCATTACCACGCCATTGCCAAGGTACTCTTCATTTCGGAACCGCAAACATCAACAATTGTAGCATAAAAAAAATGAACATTAGAAGCAATGTTGTACTAAATAAATGCAGATTGATACAAGCTCTTTTCGGACGATCAACTTAATAATATAATGCAGTGTAGTCTGCAGTCACAGACTCTAATTTGACACTTTACCACAATTTCTAGCTCTGGCAGTTCCTGGCTGTGTCTGGAGCAGGTAAAGTACAGAGCCTATGCAGTAATGCAGTTACATGTAGCCTAGTCTCACATTGCAGACTCTGTCACGCACACACCTGATGAGGGGTTGTGCCTGCAAACCATATCCAGTTGGTTCCATGTATGTAAAGGACAACATACCCTTGACTTGTCCATTTTCAAGCACCTGCAAGTGGAAAACATTCACTGGTTTGGAGTTTTATGTCAGTGATCATGAAAATACTTGATAAAATCAGCCTTGATTCTACATTTTATTACAGATTAGTAAAAAAATTGTGATTTCTTTTTTTATAATGAAATAAGAATAATATATATGTACATAGCAAACTCAGGAAAAATTGTTCTGACATTGAAATGTATCATGTTTGATCGAGATGATAATTATTGAATCATGTTTATTATCATCTGGAAATTCACATCGCCATAAAGGATGTACAAGTATTAAAACCATGACAATGGAAAGGAAATATATATATACATTTTTATATTATTGGCTAACTGGCTGAAAAAAAGGAAAGAAAACAATCATTGAATATATTGCAATGACTATGGTAAAGATTTTTTTGAATCAACATTGTTATGTCATTTTTATAACCACTGTCGTCAATAATGGAAAACATTTTTTCAATGTCAATTAGACTGTTCTTTGAACATGTAGTTTATGAAAATCAGATTAAATTTTACATCAAACATGTTGCTGCATAAGTATACACACATGTACATGTATAAGGCAGAGTACATTCAGTATAGCAGTGAATTGCATAATGAATGTGCACGTGAAAGCAAGTATTCAGAGCTCTGATTTGATTTTTTTTTTTAAACATCCCAACAAACAGAAAATGAGC
This sequence comes from Strongylocentrotus droebachiensis, assembly GCA_035222895.1. NCBI lineage: Eukaryota > Metazoa > Echinodermata > Echinoidea > Camarodonta > Strongylocentrotidae > Strongylocentrotus > Strongylocentrotus droebachiensis. The sequence continues at coordinate 71,825 of JAVYIG010008709.1, read as the reverse complement.
CTTTACATTTTTTTTTAATGAAACAATTTTAAATTTCTTATTTGATCAATACATATTATTCAGTTGTTCTGTCTCATTTTGTCTATCAGCAGAAATATGAAATGTTCCATAGATTGTTCAAAACTGCCCCAAAGTGTGTTGATTGGAACCTTTCCATATTTACAGAGAGAAGATAATGAGCCAGATGATAGATAAGAGAAGATAAGATATTCAAAAGGCATATTTCAGATACTACAGGTATATATTTAGAACCATTGTTTGTTATTTCTTGATTGTCATCATGATATCATTGATTACAAATATTCTTTTATGAAACATACTTGCAGTAGCAAGACTTGCATTTTCACTCATATTTCATGACATACAGTTTTATGCTCATATTTCATGTCATGATTTTAGTATACGGTAGACATATGTATCTAAAACATGTTCTCTTTTTATAACATCACAGTACATAGGCCTACTGTGTGATCAACTGTTAACATGTTACTAGGCAAGTGGCTTATTCAGCTTTAATGATTCAATGTATGGCCCTTTTGAAAGCCCAAAGAGAAATAATTCAAAACTGCAGTGGGTGGAAATTGGGGGTGATTTTTTACAAGCCAGTGACAACCAACCCCACCCCCTCCATGGGCCCCACCATCCAGGGGACAGTTCCAACTTTTACTCTATTTCTGCATTCGCCACTGCTGAATGATATTACATTTCAGACCTATTGTTCTTGTATACATGCTATTTTTAGTTTTGCTGCTTATCGGTATGATATCTCATATACCGGGTAATATCATTTTTTATCTTTGTCTTTTTCTTGGGATGGTGGCATTTCTATCGAAATAAATAAAAACATTTTAAAATCACACTGGTACATTTTCATCTCTTCTCTTTTTTTAATGAGTTTTTCCAGTAAAGCCTTTGTTACCTCTATATATATATATAGAGCCCACAAATGTTAAAACATTGCACTCGCAAATATCAAAATAACCTCAAATCTGTTCAACCACAAAATAATGTAAACATTTCCATCTTTGATTATGCAGTTAATTTAAATACTTTTAGTTGACATTTGTGATTATTTTGACATTGACATTTTACATTTTGACATTTGCTGGTGGATTTTTAAATTTGTGGGCTCAACAACCTCTTTCTATTCCAACAGTGCAGTTGAATCATATTTTTAGATGATCCTCTCTCACTTTCTCTCTCTCTCCTGCTCCCTCTGCCTGTCTCCCGCTAAACTTGTCATCCCTTCTCTTCCCACAGTGCCTCTCTCTTTCCATAATATAGAACCAAAGTTCTCTACGACGCTCTCTTGGTAGGCATGTTAGAGACGAGCATCTCGTCCTGGAATCTTGTTGTTTCCTCTTTTGTTTTTCAAGATCGTGATTATCGTATGTTAAGAGTCTAAATCTGTATCCTTTAATGGGGGGGGGGGGAGAATCATTGGACTATTTAAAACCCCTGTGGATCCAGGTTTTTGTATACAACTTACAGGTCCATAACATTTTGACAAGCGAGAAAACGTAATAACAAAAACACAAATGAATACAAATAATTAACCAAAACAAATCTGAATTGCAGATGTGGCTGTAGGCCTGTAGCTAATACTGTTAGGTGAAAATTCTGTCGAAAGTCAAAGCAAGAAGTAGTAACTTCTTGGTCAAAGCGAGTATCTTTACATCACAGTTTATCTATAAGTCCGAGTTTGTCTATTTATTAGCAGTGTTCAAAGGGCCTACCGATTAAAGTGGATGAGCGCCAGCTATAGCTTGTCTTGGTTAATGTTGCGATTGCGCAATTTATTCAGCGGCAAATACAATTTGACTTTGATTGGATTTGAAGAAAACCATTGCTAATTAGGCCTAAGCGTATTTGAAGAGTGAGTACCCTCATTTTTATATTATATTACGCCTTTATTTACATAAATTCATACTGCATTCAATCATTTCTGTTAATTAACCGATCATCAGCAGGATTGGTAAACGAATTTCTCAATATTGAATTTGGTTGCATTGCATTGTTCCACGCATTGATGTTCACGTCCGCGAATTTCCCCGGATGAGAAATGATGTTATTGTTGGTGATAAAGTTGATAAACTGATAATGATTGATACTTTAGTTTTAAGATTCTCATAATTATTAAAGTAAAAGTGAAATCGTGTTGTGTATAAACTATAAATAAATTACCGTCCAAGTGAGATCACATAATGATTTATTATAAATGAAGTTTGTCAAGTTTCACAGAGTGGTGAACATACATTGTAATGTATGATGGTTATATGCGGTGTAAATTCAACTCATAATTACACAATGAATTACTACTATTACCAAGAGTGGACGGTCAGATAAGAAGTTCTCACTTACTAAGTCTGTTGTCACTGGGAAGCAAAACTGTGTTGTTGAGTGACAGGTCAACTTCTCCTCAGCTCAGGTGGAATGCATAATAATCATGTTGTGTCCTAAACTCATTATTGATAACACAGATTTCATGGCCTTGATTTGTCTCAAATAAAAGTAAGGAATAAGACAAATGTGGCAATATTGCACAAATATTTATTTTGATGATTAGACCACACATAGGACTAGCATCACTATCCTGGCTGTGTAGTAAAAGCTGTGCTTTTGATTCTCAACATTTCAAACACCACTGTACAAAACTGAACTGATTTCACTCAAAATCGGTACTTTAGTGACAATTGATGACACCTAAATAGCAGTAAAATACATTTTTTTTAACTTACTAATGCTAAAAAGAATAATTTACAAATTCAAATTGTAAGTCTAGTGTCAAACTTTGCTTACAGCTGCATCGACATGATTGTGTAGAGTCTATGCGATATTGTGTGGTGTGTATATTTGTGTATGGGTATAATAATACCCGCCTCACAGCATGTATGCAGTGCTAGAGGTCAATACGCACTAGTATTGACTCTCTATGCTTTGCTGGAGTGGATTAGACCCTACTCAAAATAAATGATGTATGTTTCACTTTTAGTTGTCAAAAAATTTCACAGTGCAGCTAGACACAAATTAAAAATTTGAAGTTATTTTTTACACACTTTAGAATTAAAGATCAGTAACGCCTTTTGTCTTTTCTTACTAAAAACATTTTATTTCCCTGTACACTTTTTCAGGAACATCTGGTATGGAATATTCAACATTGAGTCAGCATGACGAGTGATGATACACACCCATCTTCATGTTCAACAAAAAAGATCAAGAACCTTTTGAGACGTTATAAAGAATATCAAGTCGCCCAACAAGAGTGTAATTAAACAAAACTTATCATTGGCCTTTGAAACTATCTGGTATATTTAAATTTCCTTCACATGTCAGTAAGACTCTGCTGTTGAAATCTACAACTCAAAAACAGAAAACCCTAGTAAAATTTGCATTGGCTTGATAAAGAAAAATATATAAGTGAAGCTTGATACAGAGATTTAAAATAGATAACAAATTGGCTATTATGTTGGCAGGTACAGTTTTGTATGGTTTAATTTTAAGAATATTTATAAATTTGTCTCTATCCCTTATCTTCACTTTCTTGTTTTCTCATCTTTTCTCCCCTTGATCTCTGTCCTCTCATTCCCTTTCTCTTCCCAATCTCTCTCTCTCTCTCTCTCTCTCTCTCTCTCTTCCAGACATCTTCATGTATGAACACTCCTAACTCCCTCTCCTCTACTCCCAGTCATTCCTTCCATTGTATTTCCTAACTCTGCCATAATCATTTACTGTACTTTTGCTGTATTTCTTTCATGCAGTGTTTGAAGAAATAGAAAAGGAGGCGATCAGTCTCATTGAGTCCAATGAAAAGCTGAAATCAACGGCAAATGAGTGAGTATTTCTTTCGTTCATCTATCCCATAGCTTATGTAAATTGTTAAATGCATGTAATAAAGAACTCTTGGATTCATTCAGATCCATTAAAACAAAAATGGTAATGGAAGTGTTTTTAATTTAAATTGGTATTTGTATTTTCCCTTTTTTTCCACTCTGACTTTTTCTCTTGATCTGTCTTTCACATTTTTTCTCTTTCTTTTCCCCATTCTCTCTCTCTTTCTCATTCTCTCATCAGAAATGCAAGATTTGTTACACAGACTCAAAAGCGTTACAGAGAATGTAAGCAGGAGAATCAAGATTTAAAACGACAGCTAGCCATCATCAATTCCAACAGGTACCTTACATCATTCTTTAAAATAAAAATTACCTAGAAAATCAATTGTCGACGCCTCCATACACGTTTACATAGAGAAGAGATCACATGAAACCCAAGTTAAACTTTCTTTTCTTCATGCTTCTTTACTTTTAGTCCATAGAAATGCTTGGTAAAGTTTTTTGAAGGGTGATTTCGTACTTCTAGCTGTAAACAATTTATGTATTTTTGTGATTGACACACTTCAATGAAACTTTAATAAATGAATTGTAAATTTTACATTGAAATAAATTGATAACCTTTCTGAAAAAGTTATTAAATTTACGGAGCACACATTACAGCTGATTCATATTATGGTTCACAGGACTAAACACATATTAAGTGTCTTATTTTTGTGATATTACTAAAAATGCAATTTGTTATTTATTCTTTTTTTTTTGTAAGTCAATTCAATTCAAGCCAACAAAGATAAATTCCATTTATAACAACTTAATACTAAATAATTGTAAAATGTATATATTTATATGTAAATGTGTGTGTTCCAAATTACCATATTCATAATCCATCATTTCTTCCTTGAACTTATGTACAGGCAACATGAGATACAAAGCCCACAATCTGACAATGCAAGCTGGAAACCAAAGGGAAAAGAAGGTATGTACTTAATAATTTTTAAATTGCAAAGTACCATTTTCCAAGACATCCACAGCAACCTCATTTGTAATATCATGGAGCCTTGTGCAAGCAAATTCTGTTCTCCACAAATTTCTTATGTTACATGTGTTAGAAATATTTAGTTACTTTTGTTTTTTTAATAGATTAGTTATACATAACATCATCTGAGCAGCAGTGAACCAATTTCAATTAGCCTATTTGGGACTGTCCTTTTAGGGACTGTGGCTGGTGTGACCAGCTCTCAACATGTATCTGTTGATACCTGAACTGTATGTGGTTTCCAATTGCACAATATATACACAAATAAAAAAATAATCGTCATAAGCAATGCCAACCAGCCCCTTTCTAAAATCTAAGGGTGACTTTGTCCCTTGTACTTTGGAGGTGTTGTGGTTCATTCACTTGATGCCTGATCCAAGGGTTGAGAGTTTGAATCTCTTATGCTTAATTGGGAATGGGGGGGGGGGGGGGTGTTGTCTTTCTCACATTGTGTTTTATTTCATTTCAAAATTTGATGTCATGGATACCGGTAAGCATCAGGATACTGCGGCTAGTGTCTTTCCTGCTGAGGCATGTGATGCTAACACCTCTCTCTTCTCTTGCCTTTAGATGTTTCCAGCGATGAACAACCTGAGAAACCAGAGAGAAAGGGAAGCAAACTGTCCTCCAACAAACAAAAGAAGAAGGTTCGTTATCAGGAGCTTCCTCCGGAGGAGAAAAAGAGTCCTGTTCCATCAACCCACTTACCAAGCAGAGATGGAAGAGAGAACCAAGACCCCAAGATGCAGCCTATAATTCTGGTGGAGGAAGAAGGAGGACTGTATACCACAAAAGATCAAAAGGTCAAGGGTCAATCATCAACAAGGGAATCTCAAGACTTGCCACCTAGTCAGGGGATTAGCAGCGTGTTTGTTCCGGAAACTATCCCTCTAGATTTGGACAGTGACAATGATGATGGTGATGATACAGAAGACGAGGAAGGACACCACATGGAGCGTGTCCGCACTGGACTTGGTAGAGGTAAAAGAGCAAATAGAATGGTCAGAAAGAACTCAAAGCAAAGGAGACAGAGGAATACCAAAGACCACTATGTGGTTGTCCCTGAGACTGTACCAATGGACTCTATCTCATTCCCTCATGATTCTCTACTAGAAGAGTCAGAACTATTGATAAGTGATGCAGCGGGACATTTCATTCCTTTAGAACAGTCCACTCCGATGCTCCCAGTCCCATCATCAAGCGATTCATCAAGAAGAAAAGCATTCCACTCTACTCATTCAGCATCTCCTGTATATTCAGGTGCCAAGAGCAGTAAAAAAGGCGTGATTCCGCCAACAGAATCCCAGCTGTCTGTTGATTTCTCTATCACACAGATGTCTCCAACTTTTGCCAGAAGCAGGTCCACACCTGGTAGGCAGGAGAGTGCTGCCCAGTCCTCATCTTCAAGGCATAGATCAGTACCTCATACAGGAAAAGCAGTTGCAGGCCATGAAACCCCAACAGGTAACATTCCATTAACTCCGGAAAACATTCATTCCAATGCTAAAATGATATCCTCTAGATCAAAGACATCTAACCCTGTCTGGGACACCCCAGAGGACACCAATCAGGCGAGGAATAGTCGTGCAGTCACCCCTGACTATGATGAGAGTGGACAATCGGAGGCCTCCTTCCTGATTCTGCAACAAATTCCCAGCTCCAGAGGTCCTTCACAAGTGCGATCTTCAGGAGGGTCATCAAAAGAGGGAGCTGTCCACCCTGAGGTTCAAAAGAAATCGCTCGCAGATAGTGAGGGTGAACGGAGGAAAAAGAGGAGATTATCAGATGAGTTTAGAGATGAAATTGCGAGTAAGAAGACACGGACAGTGAAACAAGAAGATGTTTCTTTTGGTAGCAGTCAGAGGGATGAAAATGAATTGTGCAATAGAGATGGAAGACGGAAGGTAGCCAGTACCAAGACAGAAAGTCCAGGAGAGACTTTGGAAAGACAGTCAAGAGCAGCAGCATATGTTCAGAAAACTCAACACAATGACAACAATGTCAGAGCAACTGAGACGAGCTCATCTCTGCTAAACTGCGATAATCCCAAGTCAATGAAACAGACCAGGTTGACCAAAGACTCTTTCAAAGCAGTTATCAGTGAAGATGGCCAGAGACTCAAGAACCTGAATGGCGGGGCTCGCGTCTACGTTGATTCTCAGTATGATCCCTACCTGCAACAAGCGATCCAGGAATCCATGGAAGTGCAGAAGGGACTGAACTATGATGAGAGGACAGGTGGTGGGGACTTCAAGGTACCGAGACTGCCAAAGGCGCAAGACCGTGAACGGAAATCGAAAGGTGCATCCTCATCTACTGGTAGAAGACCTCATCTTAACGATGATAATGTTGCAATAATGGAGGAGAACGAATACACTTCTTTAGTCGAAGAAAGAGACAATCCTGATGACACTGATGATGGTGGAGATTTGAATGGCAGCATTGATCCAGCTGTTCGCTTCAGTTTTATTGGCAATGAAGAAGACGAAGACCATGGTGGTGAAGAATGGAAGGCAGATGAAGCGAAGAGAGCAGATGCGAGTGGAAACGTTAGGACTTTCCTTGTGCTTCCTAAAGACTCTAGGACCGATCAACGAAGAGGCAGAACTGATCATCACCCGGACAATAAGGTATCGGCTCGTAAATCATCTAGGGAAAACTATGATGAACCGGAAGAAAAAAAGAAGGAAAGCAAACACAGACTCCTTGCGGAAGACAGCTTGGATGACATGTTTGAAGATGACGATCATGACGATGGCAATGAAGATGGTTGTCCCGGACCTGACAAAGACGGACAAGATAAGGGAATAGAAATTGAGGAGGGTTATGGTCTTGGGGAAGACAACATTCCTGAGACGTCTGTCCATGGAAGGGCCAAGTTCGAAGATGGTTCCTTTCCCTGTCCTGGTATTGATCCTGTGGAAAGACGAGCAGGAGAGACAGACGAGATGGCTTCCTCCTTTGTGAGAGAATTTGACTGGTAAGAAAAATATGTTAAACTTGATACATCTCTAGTTGGACTAAAATGACATTCGATTAGCCAGAGCAGTGACCCTTTATATATATATATATTGTGCAATGCATGCTTCTTGGATTGCCTATTAGATATCTACTACTGTAAACATTGCAATGTCTTGAAGATGGGTCAAATCAAAACTTTTTATATACATGAAGTTTTACCATTGTAGGAATATTTCCTATATTTAGTCCTTAAATACTGTTACATCATGCACTAATGTGTTTAATTTTGGTATTGCTACACAATGTTTCAAAAGTGATGTAACAAAATTTGCATACAGGGTGATCAAAATATTTGTAAGACATAAATTATGAATTAACATAATGACTGAATCAAAAATATTACAATTTATAAGATGATGACGTGGATCCTAATCAAAGGATTGGTTGAAAGCATACACGTGACCAGGCAGAATAAATGCGTAATTTGGATAATGACCGGTTATTATCAAAATCGTGTTATAAAACATCATTTCATTAAACATACCGGTAATCTGATAAAACAAATAATACACATAATCAGTTATTATACAGTACCTCTGATATCATTAGCACTAATATCTTATGTATTTTACTAAGCAGTGGATTAACAACAATTATCACCATTATAATCTATCACCATATCGATGTATAATAACTGATTATGTGGTATCTGGTATTTCTTGCAGTCTTCCTCAGAGAGACGATGCTCCAACTTACAAGTACAAAGAAGTTGTGAGGAAGAGGGATGAGAGACAGAGGCTCAAAGGATTTGACTGCAAGGAATGTAATGGGGTATGTTTGTTTCTATTTGTTGGTATAATAATATTCTGAATTATTTAGTGCTTGATACATCTAGGATGTCTGTAAGGACTTTAGAGAGGTATATTATTAATCCCTTCATGGGATTCAGGCTTGCCCGCTCCTTGGGGAATTTTACAGATGCACACAACGCTGAGCAAACTACAAATACATTTGTATCATACCAGGGGGGTGTTTCACAAAGATCCTAAGTTGAACTTAACTCTAAGTAGGACTTAAATATCATGAAGAGCAATTTGTAGCCTTGAAATAAAATATATTCAAATGCAAAAATTCCAGTATTTCAGACTTTTCATAAATTCCACATCAAGAACATGAAATTTCCTTGATAATAGAAAATATGCCTTTTAAAATAACTTCTACAATTTTTTTTTCAAAGATGCTAACGGCTTTCCATAATTGTTAAGTCCAAGTTAGAATCTTTGTGAAACACCCCCCTGGTAACCATTAACACCTTGGTGGAGAGAAGCGAGTTAATGTAGATAAAATACCTTGCTTACAGTGTATGTATGCAATGGCTGTGCTGGGAATCAAAATCAAGACCTTTGCATCTGCATTCAAGTGCTTAAACTACTCAACTATGCTACCTCTAAAAAAACACTTTGAGAGGTATTACTTCCAACTTTTTTCCTGAGGAAATATTGCTGCGACACTGGTTAGAAATGAACTTGAGGGGCTTTACATAAATATTGATGTGATCCTGTCAGAATATACTGAAACTATGCTTATTATTACCCAAGATACATGTATATCATTAGATCACAAAATTCTTAAAGGGACTTGGTAACATTGTTCAGATAAGAGATACTGGTGCTAAGGTAGTGACTTCAATACTAGATGTACATGTACAATTAAAGATAATCTGAAAGTTTGAGTGAAAACAGACCATTATTAATGATAAAATTTGGGAAAAGCTGATCTGAGTCACTTTAAAATTATGCTTGCGGTTCCAGTAAAGGTGTAATTTTGATAAGTGGTTTGAAATCTTAACTGCTGTTAAAGATTGAAGGCCATGGGCTCAAGCCCCAGTATAGCCCTTATGCTGCATCATTCAGTCATGTATTTTGTATCAATATTCCAATAATGAAAATACTGGCAGATGCACACTATTTAATTTTGCTTTCAAAATGTATGCATTACATATACATGTAGGTGTATATGACTTGCTAGAATCCTCCAAACGAATGGAGGTTGTATGCTGGAACTTGAGAGTGTTCAACGTATGCAACGACAAGGGCTATCAATCGTGCTGATCGTAAAAGCACTGTATGAAAGTGATTAATAGTGGTATCGTGTTTTACCAGGATTTTTATTTATGACGTGACCAGTTACCAGAACGTAAAATAACCTTCAAAGGGTCGTGTACAATTCGGTATGCGCTCTAGGTCAATCTTGTCAGATTTGTTGGATGCTAGATGATAAATAGTGAGATACTATGAAATTCTAAACAAATGAGAAGTAAAAATATATTTATATGCCTAGCCCTATTTGCCTGGCATGTTAAATAAACAATGTCGGTGTGTATCAGACCTATGTTAAATCTATGTGCGTGTTTATGTGTCAGCGGTAGACATATAATCTCCAGGATTCCAGGTTAAACAATGAGTTTGTTGAGCTGGCTGGGTGCCTTCGGGACGGAAAGGCCCTCCTATCATCTAATAGAGCGATGTATACCGGTAGCTGTTTTAATATGCTGCTACATGGAGTGATGTGTGACAATTTGTGTGGCTCGGCTCAGAAAACCCTTCAAACGACCTAAGATTAAATTCAAATTCTTGTTGTAGTCAAGTCTAGTCCTGAGACCATGTTTTAGTGGCCTTGGCCTTAGCCTTGGTCTGGAACCAAGTCATGTGTACGAGCCTTATGGTACAGTGTAGGTAAATTTATATTGGCTATGTGACTTGATTATTGGCCCTGATATATGTACATCATTGATTCAAACTTAACCTTGTTTACTCAAAATCAATGCCCACTCTGGACAAGACGGAGAAATATTCTACACATCATAAAACAATATATGGATTGCGTTTATGTTGAACATTAGCAGAACTCACCTCGACCTACATACATGTACATGTACATGTATGTAGAAGAAAAAGAACACCACCAACAATAACAACAATAACAACAATAACAACAACAACAACATCGTGTGTGTGTGTTAAGATCATCTCTTTTCAGTGATGAATCAATTGTCAAGAAGTAGATTCCAAACCATATGGCCGGCCCGCCAAACTTTCGGTGACCGACTATTTGTTTGTTATGCCCACCAGCAGAAACAATGCCAGGATTGCCATACTGTAACAAATATTCTGTGCGAAGATCGCTGAAGATCAAGGATCCTGCCTACTTTATTTCTCTTTCTGTAACCTGACCCTATACCTCAAACCATATTGTAAAAAGCCTTGTTCACACTTAAGGGCCTTGTTGTGACGGGCTCAATAAACTGCACAAAAGCACAACCAACCAACCACCCCCCCCCCCACCCCCCAAAAAAGCAACAACAACAATACCTGCCTTTTCCTGTAAGCTTAACCCATAAAGAAATACGGTAAGATCATGTTCATAATTCTTTTTCTTCTTCTTGACAAGGGGTAGGATGTTGTAGACAACTTCTAAAATGCCATCAGAGTCTCCTGTACATATTTGACGGAAGGTACAGAAATGAATGAAGAAAAAAAAAATGGATGGTGGAGAGAGAGGGGTATCACCCAATTTGGCCTTATTCTGGAAAGAAAACAAAAATGTAACTAAGAATGTCTACATTTCATGCGTTTCTTGACTGACAATTATTCCCTGACCTGCTAATGACTAGTATATAGGTGGCTGCGTTCTTTTTTCTTGGTCAGAAAGCTGTCAGGAGTTGAAAATTGCCCCCCCCCCCCCCATCAGGGAAAAAAATACATGGGGGCTCAGGGCGAATTAGCTCCCGAAATGCCAAAAAGAGCCCCCGAAAGTCAAAGAAGAGCCCCCAAAATTGCAAAGAGTTCATTGCATAACAAAATAAAGAGTGTTATTTTCATGCAAGCAAGCTTGAAAAGTAGCCCCCAAAATGTTTAAAATATTTTCCCCCTGCCCCCCATACCTCTCCTTTAAATACTACAGAGTCTGAGTGAATAGAATGCTAGCGTGCTAAGATTGTTTGTTAAAGTTTGACAGTAGATACTTGATGGGTATTATCTTACAAATGACCATGAAATATAGCATTTTAAAGAAGCAATGAACTTTGTACAGTAGCGGCAAGGTTACAGTGATTTAAAGTGAATATTGTTGCATCCTGTTCATTTCATATACAATGCATGTAATATTTAAATAGTGATGGTAGAAAAGTGAGAGTATAGACATGCACTTATCTAAATACAAGGCAATTTGAAATTAAATAAGCGAGAGAGAGAGAGAGAAAGAGAGAGAGAGAAAGAGGGAGAGAAGAAAAGGGAGACAGAAAGCAATCTAATGATAATAATAATAATAACAACGATAATACTACTGCTGCTACTACTACTGCTACTACTACTACAACTACTACTACTACTACTACTACTACTACTACTACTACTACTATTACTACTACTTTAACTACTAAAACTACCACTACTACTACTACTTTAACTACTAAAACTACCACTACTACTACTACTTTAACTACTAAAACTACTACTACTACTATTGCTACTACACATAATGATAATAAGAAGAAGAAGGGGAGGAGGAGGAGAAACAAAGAAGAGAGAGAGAGAGAGAGAGAGAATAAGAGGGGAGAAGGGGGGGGGTGGGGTTATAGCTTTAAACCCACATGCAAATGGAATAAGTACAGGAAAATGCAATCATTAGGAGTGAGTATATAAGGGTCAATGCCACAATTTATATTTTTGTTGTTGTTGTTAGGAGGGCGGGGATAATGTACTTGCATACGTACATGACTATCCAAAGACATTGACTGAACAATCAACAATGTATCTACATGTATATAAAGCCATTTAATCCCTTTCAAGAGTAAGGACGTTTGCTATTTACAGTAGTACTTTAAAGGGATCCGGTAACTTTGTCTCAGATTCTGAAACAAAATTCTGGATTTAGCTCATGATGCAATGATAATTATAAACCTTAAGTTTAGTCAGGAACCCCATGACTTTTACAAGCCGATCACCTGTCTGAATATCAAGATATTTATGATTGGAATTACAAATTTTGAAAACCGTTCGCCTGACGGTTTTCATAACACTACAGTCTATTGGGGAAAACGAGTATGGTAAAACCGGTCACTCAAAGATTTTTACTTTTTTGAGGCACTTCTTGATCATTTTGAAGCGCAATTTTTTTAGGGCTTCAATATTACACCATATCACAGACACTGATAACACGTAGGGCCGTGTATCTCAGATTTAACATTGTTAAACGATCCCTTTAACAGTTGGAATGTCATTGAAAAAAACAGACATTGCCAGAAAAATGTCAAAACCAGGGTCATGTTTGATCGTTTGATGTGTGTTTACTGGATTAATGATAATGATGGATCAAATCACCAATTAAGATCTCACGTTAGTGGACGCGTTCATGTGATAGGTTTTATGATAAGAATACATAAATGTCTGGGGTCATTGTTAAATTCTTAGACATGTTTACAAAAAAACTGATTTCATGTCAGTGCAGGGAGCATGGATACATCTTAAAACCCAACTCCTTGTTGAATCTGACTTTAGTTTAGGTTCACATGGCAATTTGTTAACCTTAAGTTTAGTCCAAGGTTTTAAACTTTGAAGTTATGTATGTAGTTACATGTAGGGACCATGATGATGATGCATTTCTAGGGGTGTTTCACAAAGATCCTAAGTCAAACTTGCCTCTAAGTCGGACTTGAACATTTTGGAGAGCCTTTTGTAGCCGCTTAAAATAAAATATATTCAAAAGCAAAAATTGAAATATTTTAGACTTTTCTTAAATTCCACATCGAGAACATGAAATCTCCTTGATAATATAAAATATGAATGATTTGAATCAACATTTTACGCTTATAAAATAATTTTACAAAATAATTTCAAAGATGCTAATGGCTTTCCATAATTGTTAAGTCCAACTTAGAGATATGTCCAACTTAGAGATATGTTCAACTTAGGATATTTGTGAAACATCCCCCAGGTTATTAAAGTGTGAACACAATTAACTTGAAGTTTTTGCCGGGTTGTAGTTTGAATGAATACTTGACCGACTTGTAGTTTGAATGAATACTTGACCAACTTGTAGTTTAAGACTTGAATACTTGACCAATTTATAGTTTGAATGAATACTTGACTGACTTGTAGTTTGAATGAATACTTGACTGACTTGCAGTTTAAAACTTGAATAAGCATGGTTTCTATTGTCGTTGTTAGTGGATTGTTTTTTTGTAACTACGAGGTTACGTAATCTTAAAGTTTAAAACCATGTCAGACTGTCAGTCACGTGTGAACACAGTTTTTAACCTGTACATCTTGAAGACCATTTTAAACCACTAGAGAGGGAAAAGTCCTCCAAGAGTGCGATTTGGGGAAATATTTTTCCAAGAATGTTTGTTCTTGCAGATAAGAATGGATAATGACCAGTGCTATGCTGTCAAAACTGTTTGATATATTGTCTTTGTTTCATATATGACAGTGGATATCTTTTAAAACTGACTTTAAGCCTTCCTATCACTGGAAAAGGAAAAATGCCTCCTGGAAAGTGACTTATCTCATATCTCCTAATGTATTTTCCAGGACCTTTTAGATAAGGAATAAATAATTGCAAACAGCCAGTGCCACACTGCCAGACTGTGTGCTAATTCTTTTAAAAACATTTTTCATTTCACATGTTTCATACATGGAAAGGGATATCCTACAGAAATGTTTTCACAGATAGTGATATATCAAGTTTGAGGAAGTTTTTTTGTTTCAATATTACTTTATCAACAATCATGATTAGTAACAAAGGAAGTAATAGTATAAACAATTGTATAGATACTATGAAAGAGTATATGGAAGTAGAAAAGGAAATAGCCCGGGTCATGTTTTATTATTAACAATGCAGGGCTACTATTATGGATGATATTTGTTTAAAGATAGGAAGTATATTATATCCAGTACCAATCTTTATGTGCTTAAGTTAAGGTCAGGTCATTGCTTTCATGGGGATGGAGGAGGAAGATTGTTGAAACTGAGTCCCTTGAAAGGGTAAACAGACTCTTTCTTTAGATAGTGGTGTATATTCTCAATTTTTGGTATGTATTGTTATGAAGGTAAGAACTACTGTATATGATTGTGATACTTTTCAAAGTTTTCACTAAAGTGGGAAACCTTATTTTAGTCAAGGTAATTTATGAACAAAATATGTCTAGATTTGAATGTAAAATAACAAGATTACCGAGTCAGAGCCCTGTTCAGGACTCCTCATACCTCTCTCTCTCTCTCACACATGGTGCAACCGCAAACCTACTGTATAAAATAACATGGTTCAAAAGTCTAAAATACTTGAATTTTTGCTTTTGAATATCATTTTAAGGCTACAAATGGCTCTCCATAATGTTAAAGTTCAACTTACAGTTAAGTTCAACCTAGGATCTTTGTGAAACACCCCAGGTCCGTACAAAAATTCCTGATGTCTTCTTCTTCACCCCCCCCCCCCATATGAAATGGCTGAAAGCATTTGGTCATGCCTAGATATGTAATTGTTCTTGCATGACAAAGGTTACAAGATCAGATTGTATTTATTTGTGTTGCTCTGATTTTGATATGTTACTCTCATGCTTTAAGATATTTTATTTCCTTGAAAAATAATACAACTGTTTATAAAGGGTCATTTGATACAAGCACAGCTATGTAACAGACACCGTGTGAATGCAAACACCATGAGGACTTAAAGCGTGAAGTATACCCCTACATGTACATGTATATCTCCAGCACATTTTAGATAAAGAATATCTTCAATTTAATAACTGATTATCTCAATAATTCCTCTTATCTTTTATGGTCAGTCAAACTTTCACGAATTCTCTGGATTTACTAACATATTCAAATTCCTCTTCTTATCGTCAGTCAAACTGACATATTCTAATTTCTTTCATCTCTTATGGTCAGTCAAACTTTCACTTAATTGTTTTTTTTTGGATTTACTAACATATTCAAATTCCTCTTATCTCTTTATGGTCAGCCAAACTATATTCTAATTTCTTTCATCTCTTATGGTCAGTCAAACTTTCACTTCATTGTTTTTTCTAGATTTACTATCATATCAAAATTTATGGATTTTACTTTCCTAGGGACCCTGACAAGTCATTACATTAACCTGTCATTAATGAATAAAGGTTAAAAATTGGAATCTAGTCTGCATACATTACTTGTTGCTAGGTCAGGCAAGACTCGACAAGCTTTCAGGTTGTTAAGAACAACCTTTGTTTAAAAGTATGCATACAATTTGAATAAATATATTTTAGTGATCTGGGACCCGTTTCACAAAGCCTCTTTTCAATGACAAATGACAAATATCAGTGACAAATCTGCTGATAACCAATCAGAAGCAAGGATTTCAGTAGCTTATAACAACAGCTGTCATTTGTCACTGATGACAAGTTTGGTGAAACACCCCCCTGGTCTATTGATCATGCCACAAGTGTTGCATTGCCCTCAAGGTAATTGCTCCTTTTCTTGTATATATGTAGTACTACGGAGGACTTGGTCTTACCAGTGAAGAGATAGCTGAGAGGACTAAGAACTGTTCCAGACATCGAGGCCATTTCGAACGACCCAACACCCCAGAGCACTTCTGGTCCATAGGCTTTCCTGATACTGAAACTTGTGTAGAAAGAGGTAAGAAGGCTAAGAAGAATTTAAAAAAAATTGACTATAGTTTTAAGCCTTGTGATATTGATATTAATACTACTACCCCTACTGCTACCACCAGCACCACCACCAACACCACCACCACCACCACCACCACTTCCACTTCCACTACTACTTCTACTACTATTATTACTTCTACTACTTCTACTACACATGTACATGTAGTACTTCTACTACTTCTACTACTTCTACTACAACTACTTCTACTACAACTACTTCTGCTACTACTACTACTACTCCTACTACTACTACTACTACTACTACTACTACTACTACTACTACTTATACTACTACTGCCGCTACTACTACTACTGCGTGCAAATAAGTTCATTATATGATTTCTTTTCGCACTTGAGTTTAGGCTGTATGCATCTGTTCTACAAAGTTGGGCTGAGTACGATAGGTGCATAAACAGCCTTGACGAGATCGGATAAATCCAGTAATAAACCAATGAAAACATGCATCATTTGTTTCTTTTACAGCAAAACTCCTAGATTCTTGTTATCTGATGTAAACATAATTAATTTCAAGATTGTTTTGTGTCATTATTGCTGGCAGATAAACTCATTAGTATACATGAACTATATTAAAAAATTTCATATTTAATAATTCTTAAATACATGTGCTACATGTGGTGATTTTACAAACTACTTCTGGGTTATTTGGTGCCCTTTTATGCTAATCTTTCATTAATACCCAACAAATTATTCATATCACACACTTTGACATTCCTAATCTCCTTTCCTGACCAGGTTATCTCAAGGTGGGCCAGGAAGAAGAGATGCCGAAGAAAACACGCAGGAATAGATACCTGACCAGACCTATCCATGGAAAGAACAAGCCAGCAAGAGAAGAAGAAGAAACGTGATTCCAGGTTTATAATCATTTAATGCCCCACTGCACTGCTTATAGCTACTTGCGCCCTCTATATAGCACACAATGCCTAATCAGTGCCAGTTGGTCCCCCATGATCCTCTTTTTCTTATGTTAATTGAGAGCTGATTTGATGAGATAACCACCTGTCAGTGACCTTGCAGGGAGGTTTAATCCCCCTGGCTTTAATTTATATATTTCATGTGATGGTTTGTTTATTTTCATACAAAGACTGCTAAATCAGAAAGCATAAGTATGCTTGCGAGAAGGGCTCCGCACTCGCTTTTTTGGAAGGGGATCCAAAGTGTAGAGCCTGTAAACTTCTGTGGTGAATTTAAAATTTAAAAACAGGTGGAGTTTCGAGAGGAGTAAGAAGAAAAAAACACTCCTGAGGTGAATTTTTTCAATTCTGTTTTTTTGTTTGTTTATTGGAACTATTTTGGTAGTTGCCTAGCAATATTTGGCAAAACTCCAGAGTGTGAGAAAATCCAGGGTTTTTGCTTCCAGTGTAAGTGCCCCCATAATGCTACAGTCACACGGCCATGTTACGGACCTGCGGATGCCTGCGTATATTTGGATAATGAAAATGCGTAATTTTTAACCCCAATACGGAAATTTGAGCAAAAGTTACCTATATTCTGCGGACGATACGGATTAGTTACGGATGTTACGTATGAATTACGGATGTTACGGGTAAAACCTGCGGATGAACCCATCCGCTGCCAACCCGCTGACACATGTTACTGACGACTTACGGATGACTTACGGATTTTACGGATGACATTAAAAGATAACATTATTTCACTTTTGAGAGTGTATTTTTCAAAATCATCTAAAAATCGACGATTGAAGGGGCATTCCCAAAATAAATGGGCAATAGTTTCAGAGTGTTTTGAACAAAAAGAACACAAATTTAATATACCAACAGTTTTCAGATACTTGTTAACACCAAGGATATTATGAAGAATTTTATATTGTAAATATCTAAGTTTTCTTGATAAAGAACATTTAAAAGGAATCATATAAATTTTGTCCCAAGTAACAATTGGTTTTGAAACAATGTTCCTCCATTTGTTTTGTGAAATAGGAGTTTTAAAGATTTTCTCAACACAGATTTTATAAATAAATTTACATCCTTTCGTTACCTTGTTCAATTTTTTTTTGTTGTCAAATTTAAGCATCAAGAGTTGCATGATTTGTCTGTTTGTTATGTTTGGCCAACTGCTTAGGCCATGCGCTGCTGCCAGGGAACTGCTCCGGCGGTGCCATTGTAGTAATGCTTGAGGTACAGGCGCTGGCGCTTGGCAATCTTGGTGGTGTAGTTGCCAGCAAGCCTCTGTTGCATGCACCCGGGATGATGTTGTGCTGGTCGTCCTCTCTGTCCATCATGCCATTCTGCTCAGCGGATGCCTGGTCTCTCAGGAGGTTGTGGATGCACAGGCAGGCGAGGACGATGGTCTCCACTGTGGAAGGCACCTGTGCCATAGCACTCAGAAGACACCGGAATCTGTTTGCAAGAATGCCAAAGGCATTCTCCACACATCTCCTGGCTCTGGAAAGTCTATAGTTAAATATCCTCTCCTCCATGGTCAGTGGCTTGGCACCAAAAGGCTTCATCAGGGTGGTGCGTAGTGCAAATGCAGCGTCAGCAATCACTAAATAAGGGATGTCTCGATCGTCATGAGGCAGTGGCTCATCTGGTGGTATTCCAATGTTCTCATCGTCAATTGCCTCTTTCAGACTGCACGTGTTCCAAATCTGGGCATCAGAACTCGCACCACCTGCTCCCACCTCCACCCACCGGAACTTGTAGTTGCCATCAACCAGGGCAAGGAGTACAATCGAGTTGTACCCCTTATAGTTGTAGAACTGGGAGCCACAGTTCGCGGGTGCCTTGATGCGGATGTGCTTGCCATCTAAGGCTCCCAGGCAATGGTGGAAGTTCCACCGGTCGGAGAAGGTCTGGGCAATGCACTTCCACCCCTCTGGAGTAGATGGGTTGCTGATGGTCTCCTCGCCATACTCAGCGTAGATGGCCTGACACACGTCCAACACCAAGAGTGAGATGGTGTTGTGGGGTACATAGAATAGGTACATCAGGCTGTGGTAGGAGTCCCCACTGGCAAGGTAGCGCATGGTGATGGCGACCTTCAAGCCTACTGGAAGGGCCTTCCTGTACCAGGTATCATACTTCTGTAAGCGAGGAGTGAGGCGGGTGACCATTTCGGCAAACATGGCAGGTGTGATGCGGGTGAAGTTGCGGAAGCCCTGAACATCCTCATTGCGTAGCAGGTGCATCAGGTTACCATAGGCACCCTGGTGTGGTCGCAATGTGATCCAGTGACGAACCCAACACATCCTCTCTTTTCTCCTTTCAAGGATGGCTTGCATCTTGGCCATCAGGATCTTCATCTGCATCTGATTGTGTTGGATGGCCATCAAACAATCCAGCAACACAAGGCGGCGTTCTCTCTCCATCTTGAGTGACCTGTGAAAGTCTACAGTTGAAGAACTGACAATGATGAGGATGCTGACAGCATCCAGGGTTGCATACCCAAGTGAAGACCATTTGGCATGGGCGACATCCGCCGAAATGAAAGAAGACATAGGTAAAAATTCCGCATATTATCCGTATCTCAACCGTAACATACATATCCAATCCGTAACATCCGTATCCCATCCGTAATATTCGTATCCCATCCGCAAGCATACGCAATTACCGCAAGTCCTATCGTAAGATCCGCAATATATATGTCAAAAATACGTTAAACATACGTAACTCCTACGTAATAGTGTTTACGTACCCCTATGTATCCGCAGGCATCCGCACACCCGACAAAGTGTGCGGATCAGTTACGTATCTAACGTATCCTGCGGATGAGTTTACGTATCTTACGTATGAGTTACGTATTTTACGTATGGATAACGTATATTCTGCGGATGCTTACGTATATTTCATCCGCAGCAAAATTTTGAGATTTTCAAAATTCCGCTGCGGATCTGCGTATGTCTGCGGATCCTGCGGATTGAATTACGGATGGATACGGATGCTTACGGATGATACGGATCCTTGCGGATGCTTACGGACTTTTATCCGTAAGCATCCGCAGCTACCGTAAGTGGCCGTGTGACTGTGCCATTATAGCTTAGGCTTGACCCCTACCAGCATCCAAGTGGCTCTATTAAAATTGACCAGCAAATGACCAGCAAAATTTGAAAACTTTTCCTTGAATAATTGCAGCAAAAACCCCCTTTTTTTTATGCCTTTTTTTTTATGGCTCTTTAAAATTTGCAATTGACCAGCAATATTTGAAAACTTTTCGTTGAATATATGTAGCAAAAACCCCTGTATTTTTATGCCTCTTTATTTATGGCTCTTTAAAATTTGCAAATGACCAGCAATATTTGACAACTATTCCTTTAATAGATGCAGCAAAACCCCCTGTATGTTTATGCCACCGCCATCGTGGTGCCAGTGGCATTATTTTGTTATGTCATCCATCAGTCCTCCATCTATCCGTTCATCTGTCTCACTTTTCATTACCGAAATAACTTGAGAAGTGTACTGTTAAATATAATTTTAAGCGGGACTGCACTACTTGCACCCTCTATACAGCAAACAATGCCTAAGCGGTACCCGTTGGTCCCCCATGATCCCCTTTTTCTGATGTTAAGTGAGAACTGATTTGATGAGATAACTACTTGTCAGTGACCATGCAGGGAGGTCTAATCCCTCCTGGTCAAACTAGTGCAGACAGGCTTTAACCAATCTTGGATCAGGTATCATATGTATAGGTATGGTAGAGGCACTTTTGAGGTGCAAGTCCATTCATCGAGTTGGAAGTTAACTTTACAAACCCTGTCCTAACATAAAACAGAATAATGTTGAAACTTGAATATTGTGTTAGGCTACCAGGGTACCTCAAGCTTGACTTCCTATCCGAAGGACTCAGAGATTGTGTTAATGAGGGCAAATGCCTTGCGTGAGACCTCTCCTTGAATCACTGAGGTATTAACTTTAGTATGCATTGATTTGAAATGGCAAGAAATGCAAGTCTATGCTTGTGGTCAGGCAACCATGATACCTACAGCTTGAAGTCCTATCCGAGAGACGAGGGGTTAGATCAGTGGCATAGCTACATACAAGGGGCATGGGGGCACATGCTGTCGAATGGAGTGGCAAAGAAAGAAGAAAAAGAAATCAAAAGTGAGAATTATAGAGAAAGGGAAAGAAAGAAGGGGAAAAGAAGGAGAAAAGAAAATGTTTGGTCTGCATCCTCCCCCCACAATTAATAGCCTTGTCGATTTGCATTTCGTTTATCGAGATAGACCAGTGTCTACAGAGCTACTGCAAAACCAAAACAGAACAAAGCAAGAGCAATAAAGATATGATCAAAATTCCCACAAAGAGAAAATTCAGTTTATGGTATCTGGTTCTCACCAGATAATTTGTATGCAATGAATCATTTTATAGTCTGGCTGTTAATTCTTATCCCATGTCAATAGAAGATCAATGTACCGTATCAGACACAAAAGGTGTTATGAGAAGTGAACAAATTATATATTTTTCTTTAAATAAACATGAATACCGGTAGAGGAAATATCGGCTGACAATGTATTTTTTTTTTTTACAGTTGAGAAATATAATGCATTGTTTACTTTTACCGGTACATGACATTGAACTTGAATTTGTATATTTTTTTTTACATTCCGAGATATATGCAAAGTCCCTTGTCTTTATGAACCAAATTAATGTATACATGATCCACATTGGAAATGTTTAAATAGTAATTTTTGTTATTGATGTATATATATCTGAAAATGTATAGACTTTTTTTTCAAACAAGAAATGTAACTATTTTTCATACAACATGGCATCTGTTAATGAGGTCAAAAACCTATGTGAAATCTTTCTTTAAAACATGACGGGTAATGTGTGTGTGTGTGTGTGGGGGGTGGTGAGGAAGCCAGTCTTCTCCGTCATTGTAAACAAAAAAGTTGAGTAAAAGTTTGTACAACATCAGGGTAATTTTGTAGGTTCGGGCCGTGGAGGACGTGTGCGTGCACGATCGATCTTGAGCATCATTGCATAGTATTTAATTACTTCTTTTTAATGCTTTAGACATTAAATTTTATGGATGTGTTAAGTGTAACATTTTTTAATAAAACAAATTAATCCATTTGAGCTCTGCATAAAAATAGCTGAAAGTTTATAAATATACACATTTTATGTCTAGATTTAAGTGTCATTTAAAGTGTTAAAATAGAAATTTGGCACTTATATCCTATTCTATATGTGTTTGTTTTTTTAAATACAGCGTGTTACTGTTCTGTTTTCTTTTTTCTGTTTTGCAAAATTAAAAAAAAATATTCTCAAGGGATCACCATGTTCCCCCTTTTTTGTTGGGGGGGGGGGGGGACATATTCTACCTAATGTTTTTAACTTTTTATCACTTTTCTTCATGTCCCAAGCACTTGACTTTTGCTGTATAATTCACCAGAGACCCCACCCCCAAAGGGTCCAAAGTATACCTTATTTATTTACATTTTGAGTTCAAAAAGAGTTAAAAAAAATCAGGGTCATATGAAAAGAATTAATTGTGTACTTGACCAATGACATGTATGTATATCTGTATGTAATTGACTCTAATGATTATGCAGTTACTGCCAATATATGTAAAATGATAGATATCTAATATATATAAAGATACAAGAAAGAAAATGGATGTACATCTAGTATATTATTTTATTGTCTTTGCCTATTTGCAGGAACTGTTTTCACAACGTGTTGAATGAAGCAAGAGAGGGAGAGGTCAAGCTAAATCGGAAGAGAGACAGGGGGAAGAGAAGAGGGAGAGAAAAAGAGGGAAAGAAAAAGAGAGAGAGGGGGGAGGGGGGGGTGAGGGACGGGGTGAGGGACAGAGCAGAGAGAGGGGATGGGAGAGTAGAAGAGAGAGAGAGAGAGTATGAGGGGGAGGAGAGAAGAGGACAAAAGAGGATGAGAAGAAGAAGGAGAGAGAGAGAGATGGGGGAGAGGAGAGCAGACGACCGGGGAGGATGAGGAGGAGATGGAGACAGAGGAGGGGGTGTAGAGGAGAGGAGGCAGAGAAGAGGGAGAGAAAGAGAGGAGAACCGGAGCGAGAGAGAAGGGATAAGAGAGGAGCAGGAGTAGAGAGAGGTTGTGGGGGGGGGGGGGGAGGATGAGAAAGAGAGAGAGAGAGTTTTGTTTTGGGTGGAATGAGAAGGGGGTAGCTGCATTCCACCTTTGCATGTTTTTCGGCTTCTGAGTTTTAATTTTGAATTGTCTTATATAAAGCTATTTCTCTTGTTTCCCTTACAATCTTCCTATCTCAAGGCATTACTTTCTGACAATTTAATCCCTTTATTTGGCAATTCCTGCACTTAATGAGGGAGAGAAGAACAATGTTTCTCCTATAAATGTTTTGTGGTGGTTAAATGTGTACCAATGTAATTAATAAAAATCATTGTTCGATTCTTAATTCGAATAACCTTTCACTTTGGGGTTTCTAAGGGCTGGGAGTGGAGGTCACAGCACAAAGTGATGTCCAGTGTTTGACACTTGGTACCTTTTTAGGTATTTCAACAATAAATACTGAATCGTCCCTAAATAACCATTGGAGGCGGGGTAGAGGTCACAGCACTCATGATGTCCTGTGTTTGACACTTTTCAAAATGACGAATTTACTCCAAACTTTGAGATACTCAATGAAATCAATGGTGTACAAAGTCTGTTCCATGATGATGATGACGAAAACTATTTTGTACCAGAAAATATTATAAATTGTAAATATTATTTAGCGGATGAATTTTCTAATAACTTCGAAAATTTTGATAAAAGCAATTTTAGTATTTTGCATTGAAATGGTCGTAGCTTAATCAAAACTGTTTCAATATCTTACTTCATCCCATCGCTTTCATTAAACGTTTCCATTTATTGTTTTACTGAAACATGGATAAAGGATAAAACCTCACTTTTGTTTGATATCGATGGCTACAAATTTATATATACCAATAGAGGAGGTGTCGTTGGACTTCTTATTTTTAATACTCTAATAGTCTAATTCTTAAAACAAGAAGAGATCTTTTAATCAAGATCAAAACAACGAGTCGCCCTTGAAATATTGTTGCCAAAATGTAAACATTTTATTGTAGGAATCATTTACAGAAAACCACAATCTAATCTTTAAGAATTCATCTGGGACTTTGAAAATTGTTTGAAAATTAAAAGTGAAAGCTGAAATAAACAAATTTATGTATTTGGTGATTTCAATACTGATCTTTTAGAATATTCATGTAGGCCTAATGCTGTAAATGCATTCTTAAGTGCAATATATTCAAATTATTTCTGACCCATGATTGATAAACCGACAAGAGTTACTACATCAGCCTCTACTATAATAATTGACAATATTTTTTTCAAACGTCCCTCTTTCTCATGTGAAATCGCTAATATATATATATTTTTTTCTTTCTTTCAATGATCATCTTTCCCTTCGTTTGTTCTAACACAGCCTTCTCCTTTTTACCTCTCTAGAGCTCCTATGTTAAGTCTATTTTTGTTTTCTTTCGTTTCAACCCATCCTCGGTCTTTCTCTTCTGTTAATTTCCTTTGTCACCACGTGACGTTTACTTTAAAACAAATTAAACTATTTTAGAAAGGGGGGGGGGGGGGGGGTGCGCGAAATTATTGAAATGAAATATGTCGTCAGTGCATCTGCCCCCTCTCCCCGGTTCCGGCACCTATGTGTTTAATAGAAACGAGCCCCTCTAGCCCCATATTCGCCAAAAATTTGATGGTTAAATTTCACTTAAATTGTATCATAATGTGAAAGAGGATGTCATTTAAGACATTTCTGCAAAGATCCCCCCCCCCAAAAAAAAAAAAAAAAAAAAACGTGTTTAAAGACAAATATTGATAAAAGAATACATAATTTGGGTTTTGTTTACTTCCATCAATATTTGACGTCAAACACATTTGTTTTGAAAATACTTGCAGAAATAAATGTGTCTTAAATGACATCCTCTTTCACATTATTATACAATTTAAGTGACATTTTGCAAGCAAATTGTTGTGGCTCCCAACACTTTAGAACGGCTTTAATGGTTATGGTGAGAGGTAAAGGCCATAATCCATAAATACCTCTGTGGTTGGCGTGAGGTTACAAACTACATGTATATTTAAACAAATCATAAAACTAATACACGTGATTGTAAGCCCATGTGCATGGCCGATAACACACAAACTAAGTAATGTCTTCTTATTGGATGGCTGTAAAATACCATTGTAAATTTTGTGACCTAAAACTGAGATACTATATCACGGACACACTCGTCTTTTAATCACCAAAGAAAAACAAATGTAGCGATAAGGTTCAATGGGAATTAGGCCAACTAAGCTATGAATCAGTTAGAAAAAAAAATCGTGTCATGACTCATGAGTGTTACAAAGTGTAATACAGAGTTATGCAGGTGTCGTACAGTGTTTCACAGGGAGTTCCCCCAAGAGGTAACCCAATTTCAATTTTCAACTATTTCAAAACCACACAATTTCATGTCTTACATGTTAAACAAGAGTGAAGAAAATTATAAAAAAGGGTTTTGTATCTATCATCTCCCAGAGCACCTTACTCGGCAATACGCGACAAAGAACTGATGATACAAACAAAGTGAAAAATTAAAAAGTTGAAGAGTTGCTCTTATATCTCTTTGTAACATTTAAGTTATGACATCATATAGTTTTGAAATATTTGACCTTTGAACTTCGGTTTTTAACATTTTCAGGAGCACCCTGTGCAGAACCACAATGTGTTATAAAGAAGAACCAAAAAGTGTTTATACAGTGCCACAATGTGTTGTACAGAACCACAGATTGTTATAATTATGTCAAATGTTCTTTGGAAATGCGCTAATCTATATTTGCCACTCCATGCCCAAGAGAGAAACGCAGTCCTGTTACGATGAAGCCTTTGTGTTAGTAATTGCAATATGTCCTCATGGTAACTAAATGGTAGAAATACTCCCAGAGATGGATATATATTGCATATTGTACGTGAATGAATCCGATGACCAGGTAGTATTGTGTGTACTATCTGTAGAAGGCTTAGAGACGGTATTTCGTAAAGCGCTTTATAAATCCAGATTATTATTATTATTATACAGAACCACAACATGTCGTAAATAACAACAAAGTGTTTTACAAAACCACACAGTGTAGTACAGTACCACAAAATGAAACAAGGTAATGCTACAAAGCGTTCTACAATGGCCAAGGTGTTTAAGTGTACATAGTACTGTGTTACAACATGTCACACAATGTAACACATAGTTCGTCCACAGTCACAGAGGATTTGGAGCACTTTCATAAAGTGGCACTATACGCACAGTGTGTGGTATAAGGAAATGAACCATGTTCATAGAAGTGTCGTGACCCAGTGGAGACGTCAAATGACTGCGGATGGCATGGTTCGCGGTTCGAGTCCTGCCAGACACTAATCAAGACATTTATCTACAGTCATGCTACTCTCCATCCAGTGCGATAAGGAGGAATTCCTTGAATATGTTATTCAAGACGGCTCAGCTAAACTTGGAATAATAGTATTAAGCGCACAATATTAATCTGCGCTAATTGGACATTAGAGTGAGTTTTCACTAAATTAACAATGGTAGAGACTGTTTTCAAACAATGACTCATCGTTATTTTGTCCTATTTGACATAAAATTAAAAAAAAATACAATATGTATTGAGTAATGGCTAATCTAAATGTAAAGCAGAAATGACGGAAGCGAATTAACATCTTCATTTAAAAATCGATTCAAAATCCGTATGAAATACAAAAATAAGTAAACATTTTTATAGGCAGTAGTCATTAAAGTTGATACTCTAAGACAATCCCAAATACTGAGATAATTACATAAATAGAAAGCTTTTAACCCCCATAATAACACCAAATGGTGTCCACCCGACAAAACAAGTTTAGAATAATGAATTATTCGAGTAAACTCTACCAAAATATCTAAGTCTGAAACCCGGAAGTGCACGTAGAGTCGGGCCTCTATCCGTGACGTCACGAACGGGAGTCATGGGCTCAGTGAGAGTGAATGGCAGTGATATCCCTACGTAAATGCTATCCTGTCAGAGCTTAGATTTGTTGTTGTTAAGGAGTATATTTGATGGATTTTCTGTTTTCATTTGAATGAAGAATAACGAAGCAACATTTTCCAGTCGCTGATTTCTTTTTATATCCTCATATTCACCTATTTGGTAGAGATTTAAGACGAGTTTACTGCTTAGGAATTAAAGTTAAATCGTTCACTTATGAATAGGCGGATGCATTATATTGTCATCAGATGTACATGAGCAGTTTTGTAAAACGAATAGGTCTAGAACTATGATAGTACTTATCATAGATGTGTGTGACTGCCTCAAAAAAGGATACAGTACCAGTTAAACATTTTATGTTGTAAAATATCAAACTTGAACGAGATCATGCAAGCGCGCTTCCTCTATAATATTTTGGCGAGTGATGCGGCTCTTGCATGAACGTTCGTGGAGCGAGCAGAATCGGGAGGTAAGACCAAGCCGTTGCTCTAGGCGCTACTTGCTTGTGATGGAACGTACGTGCGCTAGTTATATGTTTATCGGCAATTGCAAGAGAATGAAAGCGACGTTGCCAGCTAAGAAAAACAACTAACAAAGACTTGCTCCTGACTACCGGTGTCAGAATTGGTAGATGAAGGATGTTCAGGGCCAAGGAAGGCGAAAGACATGGGAAAAAGGAAGAAGAAACCATCGGGAGATCGCTGTAGTGTATGGTAATGAACTGTGCATGGGTAGACAGCTACTGTTCACTCCGTGCCTGGGCCGATTTCAACACCAAAACAAAAATTACATGGTGAAAATATCGACTAATAGCACATCGTTGGCATGTATATGTCATAATTTTTAAAAGGGGAATTGATATTAATACTATGAAGTACTAGGGGAAGGTAAAGAATTGTACATAGAATTATGATTTATTAGACTTTTCAGCCTTTGAAACAAAAATATGCAGAAAATCGTATCACTCTGCACATGTTTGCTATGGAACATCCGGGTACGTGAATATACTCTCTCCCGGACGTGAGGTCATAAATAGTAGACCAGCGTCGTGACTGATTTTCTATGCAAAGAGAGGCGGATATTTTAGACATTTCAATTGAGGATTTCGAGTAGACAGAATTTTTTTTGTGATATACTAAGTAATTGAAAAACTTAAAAATAACATATACTTGCCGTAGGTAACAAATTAAGGGACATTTATTTGCTTAGAGTATCAACTTTAATTTCATTACCCTCAGGGTCGCGTTCTAACTGATCTTTTCACGGTCCTTGTACAACCCGCATCCAAGATCACCCATTAAATGACACAAGTGTTTTGTTTCAATAACAGGATCAAGGCGAATAAAATTAATGATGGATGATACCAAAAGTTAATTCATCGTGAAATTATAGGCCTACGTGCATGCATATTGTTATGCCTGTCATCATTCTGTAAAGCGCGCGAGAGTAGTTTCTTTACTTTGAAGAAGCACTGTACGACACTGCGGCGGTAGCCTTTCGACCCGTTCCAAAACTGTGGACTGTTGTTTCTGTTAGAGAAGTTTTCTCGCTTTTACTTCATTCAGTCTCTGTGATTAAAGGTATTACAAAGTTTTGGTATGGGGTCATGAATTTGGTTCAAATTAACATATTGGAAGCATATGCGTTCCTACAATATACATTGATCGTTGTCGCGGTTGAAATCGAGTCTAAAGTTATGAAATTATAAATAATAAACTCTTTATGTTGTATAGCTCCCTCTCAAGGTCAAGATATTAATTTAGCTATGAAAGAATGTTTCTTGACTAAAATCGACCAATTAGCTATTCCCATTTGGAAATGATATATCCCAACTACATATTCTGAGATTTTCATGGTCGCAGCTAACATTATACGGCCATACGCGCTAGTTGAAATTTATTATAATTTACCGGGAGCACCGGTAAATTTTGATATTCAATTTTTCTCGAAAACAGAAGTGTTTTAGGGGCTAATTTTTTTAGTGCTTATAATACATCCACAGGGGCATCCAAATATATCAAAATTGTAAAGATTCACTATCCACCCAATTTTCAAAATTTCCCAAAACTTTGTATTACCTTTAAGGGGGAGAAAAAAAAATCACCTTTCGCATAAACATAGCGTGATATAATTGTTTCGATTGTTTTAGACCTGTTACGAGGTTACGATTCTACCAACGTTCCAATAAACTTAGATTGCGATGGATTTCACACACGTCATGACAGAAGGAATTACAGAAGTTTTTGAACAAAGAATTTGATTGTCTGGAAGAGATTTGAGTGAATTAGAATGATTCAGAGGATTGATTCAAGGAAACGTTAAATTTCTAAAGAATGAGCCATGTCATGTCTGTTTGTTCAACATCCGTCACACCAGGATCGACTTCAATTTCATCGAATGCTATATAATTTTTCTTTTTTGAGAGAGAGAGAGTTCAAAATACAAGGATGCACCATGTACTAGTCATGGATGCACTAGTAGTTTTGTTCCATTCAAGGGTTCAAAGGTAGTGATTATTTTGTTTGTTATTCATATACGGACGGGGGAGCGCATTGGCTATAGCATAATACCACGTGTCGTGTGTCCGTACAGGTTGGTTGACGAATTCGAAGTTTTCATGCAATATTTCATAATCTTTTTTTAGAATTTTGTTGAACATTACTACGAAGGACAGATATAACTGATGGTTTGTGCACTTTGCTTGCATATGTTTCGTTAAATTCAAAGGCAAATGAGGCGGGTTTATTGCTGACGAGTGTCTGGACACACAATCCCTCATAATACTGTTATTGTTATTGAGTTTGCCACAAATCATACTTTTGCCTTTGAAAGTATTATGAATGCTGAACTTGAATGACTTCACGCAATTCTACGTATACAGGCGACATACTCCTGTCGAGGATAGGTACCGCTTTATCACCAAGTGAACTTTATACTGTCAGCCGTATTCTCGGCAAACTTTCTTTGTGTGGCGCCAAGCAATAGTCAGAGGATTATTACAGATCGTTATACATACGCTGAAATAGTGAAATCGACGGGGAAACACAAGTGAGAACAAAACAAAACAGAGTGCGTCGTTCCTGTTGGCGGGTCGAGTTGCGTTTGGTACATTAAAGATACATATTTTCAACAAAGTTTGTGTCCACTATTGGACAGAACAATGACGGAAACATCTGAAGCGATGCCTGGAAAGGAAGAGTCTCGCTCGTCTACAAAAGAAGGAGAAGAAGAAGGAGAAGGAGAAGGAGACAGAGGTGAGAAATGCTCTTTTATATTTTTACATTTTCCTTGTTCTGTTATTGTATACATGAGGTTTATCAATGAATAAAATAATTATTGATACTTATTAATTTGGTCTTATTTACCCAGGGTAGCCATATGAGTATTAAATACTACTCTAGACTTCCGGCGGGCCATTAGTAGTACCTCAGCAATTGCCAAATTGCCTGGTATCTATTTACACCTGGGTGATGAGTGGCAAATGTTGATTAATGTCTTGTCAAATGACATTAGTGCCAGGCTGGAATTCGAACCCTCAACCCTTAGATCGAGAGTCAAGTGAATGAACCACTATACCACGACGTTTTCACTTAGCCTACATTGCAAATGTCCCACTTTATATAGCGGAGCCTTCGATAACAATTTCAGACCCCAAAAGGCATCTGAAAATGTGATAATATCTTTTCTCTTGTCAGTGAATCTTTGAGAAAAAAATCATATTCTTTTGGTTCTATTTTGCTTATCCCATTTGTTTGACTTGTCTGCGGCTATATCAAATCCCGAAATCGCCACTTACTGCAAACATTTGATTTTCTACTTTTCTTTAGAAAAAAATCATTGTATTTGTCAGTTCAAGGCCAGTTTCTATGTAGAATTATTAATCTGCAGTTTATTTTACATAAACTGTATTATGCAGGTAGGTATAAAAGAAACATCCTATTGCCCTGGTTTTTAGGGTATCTAGCATTCTATCACAATAAATAATTTGGCTCCATTTTTCCTAACCTCCCGATCAGTTACCGTTCCCGGTTACCGTATACATCAAAAACTTGGCAGTTCTAGGAAACGGTTGTATCAATGTAATAAAGACTTGATTGAATACAAAGGGAGGTCCAAATTAAGTTTTTACAGCAATACCATCTTTTCATTCTAACACAAAATTTTCTTACACTGCAAACATTAAGTTTTAACACAGGGTAAACTATCCAAATGTACTTGATTGGAATTCCTTTCTCATAGGAGTCACATTAGGAATCACTTCGATCTGAAGAGGGAATTGGACTACGCACAAAATTAATGTCTGGTCCAAACTTTTTATCTTTATTTCTTGTCATTTTTCGAACAGGGCGGCATTTCAAGAGCAATGATTTCAGTATATATTTCTACAGATATTCTTCCTAATCTGACATACTAATAAAAATGAGAAAGCTCACAAAATTCATCTTGACTTTAACAAGAACTCGACCAGGTCGAGTTCTTGTCCTTTTCTTTTAGTAGTTAGATCGCTTGCAAATTAGGTTTTTTTTAGAATGAAAGAAAATATAAGAATCAGTGTGAGAAACGAAAATCAAGAAAGCAACTACAAAATAACGCATTTTAATATTAGAAAAAAAATATTTATAGGAAAATGCAAAAGGAATTGTCACCGCCCATATGATCTTGCTTCTTATCAGCAATTGAACGGATAATAAATATTCATAATTTTCTGGATACGCAACAGAACGTAAATCTGTTTTTTCACTGATCGGGCAAATAACAAGATAGTCACAACCGAAAGAGATTGCGAAAATGCAATAATTCCGTATTTAATACTGACCCTGACCGATGCAATTTGTTTTCTCTTTTTTCGTTTGTTTCTTGCTCTTAAAAATTGGCACATACAACAGCAAAATAAATGGTAGGTGTAGTCTACAGTATCATACATTTTATAGAGCTGATGCTGTTTTCATCGAAATTGTTAACCGCACCCATTTTTTTAGACGCCCGAGATTGTGTCATCGAGAAAAAAAATCCCTTGCAATATGAGGGACAAAAGCACCCCGCTTTCGGGACATCAAAAGGACCTGCGGGGATGCGCCAGAAACATATTAAGATCGTGCGGGAAAAAGTTGTTTTGTTTATTTATTTATTTTTTATTTAGCTTTTTTTATTATTATTATTTTTTCTTCTCTCCTATCTTCCCCCGTATACTGGGAGAACCTAAAGATGTTCGGCAGGATTCCCAAAATATACAAAGGAATAAAATTGCTATCCGGAGTCTAAGAAAAAATAAATAAACCCCCTCTTTCGCACGATCATAAATCCACCCCTGAATTTCTTGTCGATATCAAATAACTAATATTAAAGAACATTCTTAGTGTCCATAATGATGCGTCACTAATATTCATAGAACTTAATTCTTGATATTTTAATTCATAATATTCATATATTTAAAATAAAAATCACTATCCGAGAACAATCGGCAGTCTTTCAGTGGCAACTGCACAAGATTGCTTGTAGGCAAAGAAAACTAAAGTGTGTGTCTACTCGCGCCCTGGTACTTTACGCCTTCCGTTTATATTAATACTCACATGTTGTATACGCTTCTAAGCGCTTTGCATTGTTAAATTATCAATGTTTGTTCAAGAGGGACCCCCCCCCCACCATGTTATCATGTTCTTGCTACGCCACTAAAATATTTCTCATTTTCGATGACTTAGCGAATACAACACAGCATCACATAGATAGTTACGCCCCATCGATTGTCAGCAAAATATGAC
Organism: Strongylocentrotus droebachiensis; assembly: GCA_035222895.1. NCBI lineage: Eukaryota > Metazoa > Echinodermata > Echinoidea > Camarodonta > Strongylocentrotidae > Strongylocentrotus > Strongylocentrotus droebachiensis. The sequence goes on along the minus strand of JAVYIG010008709.1, from coordinate 38,541 downwards.
AATTCTCTTTTCAATATTAGTGCCCTTGACCCCTGAGAATTTGAGCAGTTTCTTTTGTTTGTTTGTTGACTCTAGAATTTGCACGTAATTTAGAGCAAACGAGTTGTATGTGGTGTATACAAAATGAGACGAGGTGTTTACATCGAAAAGACTTCTCGCTATTTTACTATTTTTCGAAGAGCTAGATATTGGGTGTAAATGATATGTTCATGTCAATTTCACAGGGGGTGGGGGTATTTAGTTTCTCAAAGCCTTTTTTCAATAAAAAATGACAAAAATCAGTGCCAAATCTGCTGATAGCCATTCCGAAGTAATGATTTCACTAGCTTATAACAAAATCTATTTTGTCATCGATGACAAGTTGTGTGAAATGGGGCCCAGGTATGCAAAGATTGCCTATCGTAACCTACACTTTTCTTGTCTTTAAACAAATAGCTTTGTATGTACAGTCGATTGTTTTATACCGGCATTCAAATATGAAATTAAAAAATATCGTCTTGTTTTAGGAGTCTACATGGCTTTTTGAGTTGATTCAACCATTAGTATAATGGAATCCACTTCAAAGAAGTAGTTGAATTACTACTTTGAGAGTAGATACCGCCTTTGAGCGTCGATCCCACTCTAGACGAAATGATCCCTAATAATTATGACACCCAAACAAAGTATTTCTCTACTTTTTTCTCGACCCTCTCCCCAAATCTTCCGCGAACCCTTGAGATCCGATAGCTGCTCTTTCAAGAAACATTAAACTTCAAGAGGGAAGTGACTAATTCTTTTGAAAGCAGATAAGGAAATAATCTTTTGATGGATGCTACTGCTCTGGACAATCTTATACAGAGGACAAACTAAAGTAACGAATAAATGTTGATGTTTTGGGTTTTTCTTGTTGTCAGACCCGCTCTTATGGGATCGAGTCGACATGGAAAGTAGATAAACGCCCTCAAGCGTTTGTGCATATATATTTTCTCAATGATGAGTACTGTTGTGCACGACCATGATGACATTGAAGGTGTTGATTTTCATTTTTCACAACGATTTAGGAAATAAACTCTTCTGAATTTTTTTTGCAGCAATTTCGTGTTTTGAGTTAGTTATTTACTTCACTAGGAACAAGTGAAGAGATTTGAACCACCGTAGGCCTTCGCTCACTCTCTCTCTCTCTTTCTGTCTCTGTCTCTTAAAAATAAAAGTGAAATTCACACTTTTCCCAATATCATTTTAAATAGTTCTTAATTGACTTAGCTTTTTTGATAAATTAACTACAGTGGCGCCCACGGCAGAACCTATTTTGACTCTTCTTAGCTACACATTAAATACAAAAAGAAATGTTCCCTCTAATTCTGCCCATCAATACATTTAGACAAAAAAGGGCACCTGGTAAGTGTAAGGACCCCCTTTTTGGTTTCCTTGCTGGCTTCTTAGAGATTTTTTTTCTTCAAATCATGCCCCCCCCCCCCCCTCCGCTAGAAAATCCCGGATTTGCCACTGTATCTTTACCACATTTACCTGTAATTAGTGATCTACTGGAATACAATCAGTATGTTGATTGACATTCGGTAAACTCGCTTGAAAGTCGGATAAGAATTACTTCGAACCACTCTGCCATGACTCATTATATTCATCTTGGCGAGAAAGTAGATGAATTTTCCTTCGTGATTCCAGGTCTAGATTATAGACCACGTGAAGCGGTTTGAAATGTCATTATCTTTCATCCTCAGTGCCTATACGGATTTTAAGGGTGACATTTTACGATTTGATGTGGTCAGAAGGGGAATTTAGTTCTATAGATTGGCTTGGATTGTTAACAAAATGTTCCTGAAAATTTTACGTGAAATGTAGTAGTAAAGGATTTCGTTTTTGCCCAATGAAAATGATAAAAATGTCCTGAAATTTACACAACATGTAGTGAGACTTAAATCACTGTCGTTTTTTTTTCTTCAATAAAAAATGATAAAAAGTAACTTCGTATGTATTGGTACAATTTACCATTATTCAGAGATATATTTTATATTATGATTAGAGGACTAATATTGTAGCGATTCCATAATAATCTTGCTCAGTGGCGTATCCAGCCATTAAAAGGGCTCCGTATGATGGAGGGGCGGATTATGCTAAGAAAATGAGATGCGAAATGATAGGGGCATCGACAGAGAGCAGGGCGTGGAGGGGGTCCTATATAATCTCCTCCAGGGGGATGCAACTCCGCTTCTGCATCCGTCTAGCCATGGGGAGATTTTGGAGGGTCAAAAGTGCACACTGCTTCCACTTATCGTGTATTAGCCTATGAAGACAACACATTTTTAGTGCACCAGCGAAATGGGGATTTTGGACTGCGCGCAGCGCGCAAAATATTTAAATTAAAATTTGGAATATTCATGAACTCTTTTCCACTTATTAGCATATTATCGCAATGAAAAAAAGACAATGCGCATGCGTTACTATATCGACAGAATCCTAATTGGGCCGGATAGATGTAGAACAAAGGTCAGAGTTGGGGAGGTGTGTGGGGAGGGGGGGGGGGGGGGGGAGACTTTTAAATGGTTGACTTAGTTGGGGCCACAAACTTCACTGTCACCAGGATGGAAAGTACATTTTTTAAAATTCAGTTCAGTTAAAAGGCAAAAATAATGACCCCATTTCACTCAATTCATTTTTTACCTCTTTTTTTTGTTCGTTTATTAACTTAAATATTTTTTAAATCAGACAAATTGCACTGATCATTTAGCCCACTTAACAAGTGATATTTTCATATTTTTAGTGTCCAATTAATGAATCATTCTCACCTCGACTTCAATGATCTTCATATTGTGCCCCATCCCCAATGAAATTTCAATTTTGTCTCGTTCTTTTCATTCTTGCATTCATCGCCACTGATTTTTTTTTAATTCCCCCCCCCCCCCCCAACAGTAACATTTTCAATACAGGGACCCCTTCTAATAGTGACATTTCCATAGGCTCTATTACCCCAATTACCTATGCTTTCATCATTTCGGCATCGACTTATTCTTTATTTAACCCCCCCCTCATCTTTATTGTAAACCATTTTTTATACTGCATTTATACATTAGTCTTGCCCACTCTCTTGTTACATTTCCGCTTTCTCTCTCATTAGGAAAGATGGTTAAATCTATCTCGCTGATGCCAGATATAAACAAACATCAAAAGGTCGAATACCATACTCAATTCTACACAAGATATCAGCCCCCATCTCACCTCAGTCATACAGCATTATCATTACAGAGTGCCTACATCATCATAATCACCAGCATCATCACATATATTTCACAAAATAAGAAAATGAAAAGAACAGAATTCAGCAGTATTAACTGATTTATTAACATTTATGAACTCATTTATCAACATATTTCGTTTCTATAAAGTCTTTTTAAATCCAACATGACATCAACAAAATGATTACAAATGGATTGGGGGGGGGGGGGGGGGTGCTGTCTCTTGAATTCAAATCTTTCAGTTGTAAAAATTTACTGTAGATTTTGAAGAAAAAAATATTAAATAATATCAACATGCTATTTTATTATGTAAAGCACAGGTATATACTGAGTTTTATGAGTACTTTATCTTACATTGGACATTATTGTTGTTGTTTTTACTACTACCTGTATTATCATTATTATTACTGCTATTATCATGATCATTGTCATTATTGTTACTATTTTTAATATTGTTATTATTAATATTAATTATATTAATACAGTCTTAATTACTATTGAACTACATCATTTTTATTCCCCCCCTTCAATTTACTATCCAGTTCAGCATCCCTCATATTTTTGTCAGAACTTGACTTAAGATTAAATATCAAAAAACTATGTTACATGTACACGCATTTAAAAGAACAAATGATTACTTTCATGATCCTCGATATATCTTCTTTTTCTTTTTCTGGTAATCTTCAAAAGGCGTTGTAGCCTATCACGAACATGAACTAATACTAAAGATTACAAGTGGTGTGAGGAAGACAGATTGTTTCTAAGTGGGATAAGGAGAGTATATGCCTCAGAAGTAGTCCCTGGCAGTTCTCTGGACTGTCAGCATGCACTATATTTGCTGGAAGTCAGTTCCATTAACTTTGGGACAGAGTGTTGGGCAAATACAAACTTGTCTACCTATGTCGCTTCTGGCTTGGTGCAACTGGAGGGTCATGTCATGGTACTTCCTGCTCGTGATTTGTTAAAGCCCGTCTGTACTAGTTTGGCCAGGGGGATAAGACCACCCTGCAAGGTCAGTGACAGGTGGTTATCTCATCAAATCAGCTCTCAATTAATATAAGAAAAAGAGGATCATGGGGGACCAACTGGCACAGATTAGGCATTGTTTGCTATATAGAGGGCGCAAGTAGCTATAAGTAGTGCAGTGGGAAAATTTTCAAGGAAGAGCGGAGAGACCATTGACTATCTTGTGCACCATTCCCAGTCTTCTTGCAGAGTGCCTTGTAGTTGTAGATATAGTAGGCAACTAAAAGGTGCTGATCATCTCAGTCAAACTGCTGCTTCTCTTGTGGTCCCCATTGTGAAGTAGCGTCCTGGACATCTGAGATGTTGTAGGGATCCCAGACACCGGAACAGTTCTCAAGATGAGGGTGGACTAGGGACTTGTACAAAAGAAGCCTGGGTATCAAACCTTCTGCATGGGACAACCTGAATAATAAAAACAAAAAGAGAGGAGAAATCAAATAAGATTAAAACTGCTGCATTATATTGGATTTTCAAAAATAGTACCTCCCCACTTTTTTTAGGTCTTGCATATTAATTTTATTAAAAAATGATAAACTTATGTCTATCTGATAGGGCCTTTTTTGAAGAGAAAAGTAAAGGTTTAGATGTATTTCCAATTATTTTAAAAGTAATTTCCAATTTATTTAAAGTTATTATTTGCTAGACTTTTGTGAACAAAAGTTTGTTAGATATAATGTAATATTTAGGAAAAAATTCCTTTGAGTATGTCTTTTAATATGCTGAGAGAATAAACTGTAGCAACACCATAGTTTGTCACCTAAATAAAGCTAGAGAATAAATGAGAATTACAAGATAAAATGCAACACAAGATGACAGTTCCCCAAATCTTTGTATATAGTCCAAGTCGAGTGCGGTGTTCGCATGGGCTTAGATTATACAGCCTGAATATTTTCGAACTTCATACAAACATACCTTGCCAGAGTTCAACTTAGGTGTCTTGTTCCTGATTAGATCTACACCATAACATTTGATGATCAGGTCCTGGTGCTCTTTGTTGCACTTCTGTGATCATTGTCTGCTTCTTTGTTCCATAGGATCTACAATTAAAAGAAAACAGAAACTTAGTAATGTTCCTGCTAATAGCAAATGCATGCATTAGTTATCAGTTTATAACTTTGTTCATGTCCTTTAGAGAAAGAAATATCCATGTCATATGTAGGGTTGGATCCAGAATTCTCACCAACATAAAAGGGGTGGCATGAAATCCTGAAAATAAACCAATTATTTCAAACAAGGCATAATGACATAACTAAGAGCGAAATCAGGGGAAGTGGGAGGGGGGGGGGGGGAGATACCTTTTTTGTTTTGTTTTTGTTGTTGTTGGTAGATCTAGCCTAGGTCTAGATCTACATTCAAACTAAGCTGAATCTGGACCTGGATCACAATAATGACACATGTGCACGACTAGTCGTAGTGGAGCAAAAACGAGCCTAGACCCATGGCTATGGAAGTCTTTGCTAGGCTATGGCATAACACAAGCTATAGATCTAGATCTAACGTTAATTGCCTATTTTTAATATTATTAGTAGACCCTAGGGGGCTCTAGACCTAGATCTAGACCTGTCCCTATGCCACATCTGAATAAGGGGGCACAGAATGATTGTGCACCCCCCCTCCATTACTTCCACATTGACCCACCTAAACCAGGCATTTATTTAGTCTTTTTTTTATTAGAATGCATTAGGCCTAGGCCTAGAATCTAGCCCTAGATCTAGGCCTGTAGGCCTGTTTATACTTAAGTGCTAACTTAGATCTAGACTAGACCTAGCCTAGCCTAGGCTCTGCTTACTTCTATACTTAGCCTTAGCCCGAATCAATTTGTCTGTCTCTTTCGTTCGTTAGCCTCTGATTTGGGAAGGGTCGGCTAAAGAGAGGAGCCGACCCTACCCAAATCAGAGGCTATTGAACGAAAGAGACAGAAAATTCAGGCTAGACTATACTAGCCTAGGCTTTTCAGTAACACACTGTAAAGTTATAGCCGCGCCAGCTCAGGAAACGCAGTCGCTTCTTGGTGGAGTGTTACAGCCGGCTAGCACCGGCGAATTAAAAATCATACCGCTCGACGAGATCTCGTCGGCTTGGACTAGCAATGAGCCATTTGCGCAGTCTACAACAGGTCCACATCTACGACCGATTACTATCGGTAATCAAGCTATGAACTGAACTTAAAATTATGAGATGTGCTCTAATGAAATAACCTACGGTAAAATCCTGATTGTTTCTAAAAATATTACCGTCGATGACTTATATTAGAGTTCATTCAATCAGTTAATATTCTTTGGTCCGAGAAGAAAGAAAAGAGGATGGGGTAGGGGGTTAACCGGGTAATACGTTGTGACAATGCGGAGAGCCCCTCACTGCAATGACGAACAAATCACAATCATTTCAGAGACCTTTACACAAAATGGATCTTTACTTACTTTTCTTGATATCATAGGGTATCACTTCGATGTCAATGTTCGCCTGAAGATTTTTTGCTTCACTGAGATGTACTTGACAAACTTCTATTATAATAGAAATTCACTTAAAAGAAAAATGTTTCATTGTTCGTAATTGAATAACTTGAAAGTTGCAGTTCATACAACCGCCATTTTCGTGCTCAAATCGTAGGGAATTCTGGGAATGCAAAAAATGTTTTATGCATGACCTAATACATAAAACATTTTGTCGATGGCCAATCAACAAACAGTAGTTGGCGTATTTTTTACGTCATTGCTCATGAATATTCATTGACCCTCCAAAACCGTCGTTCAAATCGGACAAAACCCCCATAATGCATCCAATGCAAAACCTATGGAATGTCAAAGGTCACGATTTTAGTTGGCCCTCTAGTCCTCCTACGGAGGACATACTGTGTATGATCGAATCTCTTTGATCTCCTCTGTAAGGTGCCTTCACCTCTCCCCAAACTCCTTTCTCTTATCCCACTATTATTTGTTTTTGCCATACCCCCCCCCCTTCCGCCCCGATAGCTGGGCCGCTTACCTGGCTAAGTTAGTCCCATAAACTTTTTGACTAGTTTGAAAGAGTATTTTCAAACGTGAAGTCGTACCTTTAATTTAAGACTCGGTTTTCACTCATTACTGGTAGGGGATATGAATTTCCGTACTGATAGCATTTTCCAGTAAAATTTGATTGCCGAATTACATGTTAAATGTCAGCCGGATTTTGTTAATTACTGCTGTTCGCATTCATGATTTATCTTCTTGGGAAATCACTATTTAATTAAGTAATTTATGCCTTAGGACTCTTTCATCATGGCATGTATTACTTGTTTTATGATTTCAAATTTGATACTTATCCAATGTTACACGACTTTCCCATTCTTTCCCTCCAATGGCGTAGCCGCCGGTAGCAGGTAGCACATGCCCCTAAACGGAGAGTGAAAAGTTTAAAAAGAAAGGGAAGGGGGGGGGGGGTAGAGAAAAAGAAGGAAAGAAATGGGGGGGGGGGGAACGAACAAAATAAAATACCCGCTCCCGCACCCCCTGTAATCAGTGGCATTTCATATTCTGAAAATGACCGGTACCCTGCATGGTGACAGTGCCACCCCCTCCCCCAGGCGCGTACGCAGGTTTTTTGAAGGGGGGGGGGGGGGGTTTAACTTTTTTAAATCGGGCCGAAAATTTCGCAACGACTCAGCCAGCCGCTGAATAAGCGGGGGAGGGGGGTAAGAAAACAAAAATTACCAAAGGGGCGGGGGGGGGGGGGGGTTCAACCCCCCCCCCCTGCGTACGCGCCTGCCCTCCCCTATCAATGGTTATACTCGTGCTTCGTGCTTCAATGTATCCCTTTCCTTTCACTCATCTATGTTTTATACTTGCTCATTTAGTTGTCGTTATTCCGTTCTGTTTATCCTTTTTGTTCATAACGTTAATGATACCACACGACTTTTCTTATTTTCTTTTTTTTTAATTTTGTCTCTTTGGAGTAAGTATTCTGAGGGATGTACACGTTTGCTTTTGATCATTATTGCATCATTTTTCGTCATGATTGATATTAATAATTATTGTTAATTTTCTAATGAGTACAAGGGCACTGTTTTTAGGGGTGGGGCTTATTCTCTTCCCCGAATATCAATTTTTCCCGTTTTGTATTTATATATTCACATTCTGATATTTTTCTTTTTTAAAGATCGTCTAGAGTTCTGGGAAAAAAATATAGAAAATAAATTTTCACAGAATCCAACTTACACTGATCGTTGAAGATTACAAATAAATGAAATGTGCCAAACAATTTTGTTAGAAAATGTATAGTGGCTGAGTAACGAGCATAGAAATATAAGGAAATCCGGGAAAGTATAAAGGCCCGACAACGTGTGCTTAACACAGGTCACTATGCGCAAATTGGAATAGGGATTTTTATGAAAGATGATGCCCAATACGTTTTTGTGCGTTTGTTTATATTTAACTGGTTCAAACAACTAATCTAAATAAATCACAGCAATTTTCTCTAAAAATATGGTCCCCATTCCAGAGCTCAAGATCAGCTTTAAGCGCAAAATGTAATTTCATCATCAAAATATTCTCAAATAAGATAACAGGCTAACTCGTAGCCCGATTAGTGGAAATATTCATAATTTTCTGGGCGGTGCAGTTGCCATCGCTTCCACCTCCCGTCTCGTACGCCAATGTTTTTATTCTGATTCATATGAGACTTGAATTCATGTTACTCTTATTCCCCCTTTTTTCTTCTGGTTCATTTTGGTTTCGCTATTATTCTCATTCTTATGCTTTTTTTCTTTTTCTTTTTTTACTACACCAGTCATTAATGGTGATGGAGGCATTTCTGTTGTTTACTTTTCTTCTATTGTTTTGACTGTTTGCATAACCTGAAATTTCGGCATTATGTGGCTACAGTAATGAAATGACTTTAGCTATGCCTAGATGACTTTTACCACAGCTCGTTAATGCAAACAAAAATTAACTCTGACTTTAATTACGAAGTAGGTCCATGCTTTGATGCTCACGCCCCCTCTACAGGCCAACTCCAGTGTAACTTCAAAATGTTTGTAGATACAATCATGACCAGAGATCTCCCTGCAGTCACGTAGCGTGACTCAATTAAGGGTACAGGGGCACTCGCATCTTGCCCCAATTGCGGCAAAGGTGTGTGTACGCAGAAGAGTCATGCCTTTGATAGCAAAAGGCACTAGTACATCGACCGTGACCGCCGGTGTATTGTGACGTCATGACCTTGTGACGTAGATTTAAGTTCAAGTCTGGTTGATCCATTAGGAAAGGCATATTTCCCATAATTGTATGGAAACACAATGCCATATCAAGGAAGAATGAAATATTTTGTAGGAGTGTTTTTCTGTAACCATGCAGTATATCATAACTCATATTTGGTGAGTCAATTATGAGAGAGAGAGAGAGAGAGAGTGTGTGTGTGTGTGAGTGTGAGAGAGAGAGAGAGAGAGAGATATAGAGAGAGAAAGAGAGAGAGAGAGAACAAACCACGATCCCCAAATTTGTAGAAAATACTAATGTTTTTTAAATAGGCTATAAGGCCATTACGGTGATTTAGGGAAAAAAAAACTATTGACTGGTAAACGCCAATAAACGGCATTTACAGTACGAATTGTCACAATCGTAAGGTAACATCATTCTGTTCCTGTTTATTTTCTTAAGATAAAATGCATCTTAGATGAATATTTGTCCCGAATTGCAATAATGAGATGAAACTCAAACTCATTAAATCACAATGCGGCCAGCTGGAAAGGTGTTTTGAATATCAGAATCATGAGTATTTCGCTAGAAACTTGACATTTTGTTAATATTTTAGCTTGTATTCAATTATATGAGGAAGCAATGACAACAACAGCGACAACAAAAACCGCTCATGCGCGGGGGTTGCTATCGAAATCGTACACATTCTTTTTTGAATTATTGACTGTATTTTTAACGTTTTTCCTCTTGGGCTTTGGAATGTCTCGTCTCTATGGGTACACACGTGGGAAGAATGTTTGTACTGAATAATAAACTTGGAGTCACGGGGCAATGAGCACCAGAGAGAAAGGAAGTATGTGTCGCGTTCCCTAGAAACGGTTGCTAAGGAGCGGCATCTTCCGGCAGGCCCATGTCGTCTGCTGAGAGCCTAGCCTATAATCTAGGCGGAGTGCCGAGCTTTTTTCTTTGCTGCTAGACTAACCTTAAGCAGAACGTCTGATACGGCGAGACTACGAACCGTGAGCCGCGCACCGCCTATGAACATGACTGACAATGAGAGCGGACAAAATATACAGTTCCTCAGGTAGACAAAGGAACATCCCTTCACTGCTATTATGTAAAAATGTGTAGAACAGGTGTCACATGCATATTCACCTTTTTACATAATAGCTGTTAAGGGATGTTCCTTTGTCTACCTGAGGAACTGTATATTTTGTCCGCTCTCATTGTCAGTCATATATACTCACTGGTCTAGCTTTAGTCGTTTTTTTTTATTATCGACCTTGAATCCGTGGCAGTTTTTCGCGACTCACGGTTCGTAGTCTCGCCGTATCAGACGTTCTGCTTAGGGTTAGTCTAGCAGCAAAGAAAAAAGCTCGGCACTCCGCCTAGCCTCTTGTCGATGCCCTCGCGCTGTTGGAGTCTCTAAATTCTGACGAGCGAAGCGAGTCAGAGAAACCGAGGCGCTCGCGCTGAGGGCCTCTTGACAAGTGATCTGAATTATATATTCATGAGACCCGATTTCCTACTGAATTATGCATGTCTAGACCGCAGCGATTGTGTGTGTGTACGTGTGTGTTCGTGATTGCCCAACTAGGCTAGTCTGCAAGCACAGACCCTAATTTGACACTTTATCAAAAAATCATTGTGCCTTGAGAGAAGCCTAGCCCAGCTATCTACTGGTACCTACTGGTTGTACCAATATAGGTCAGGAACAGCTATAGTACGTGGCATATGGTAGTCTTATAGTGCACACTCTCTGTTACGACTGACCAGGGTTTGTGCTTGCAGACTACAACTAGGCGGCCAGTCTCGCTCTCACGGAGGGAATTCGCACAGAGCGGTAGATATTACGTCATAGTAGCTCTCTCTGATTGGATGACTTTCACCGAACTCTGCTGGGTCGGAATATTCGCCAAACAAAGTAAAACATAAGAAATCCAGATCACTTGTCAAGAGGCCCTCAGCGCGAGCGCCTCGGTTTCTCTGACTCGCTTCGCTCGTCAGAATTTAGAGACTCCAACAGCGCGAGGGCATCGACGAGAGGCTACACTCCGCCTAGATTATACGCTACTGAGAGCCCGGATGGTATGAAGTTGTATAGTGTTAATGTCGTTATAGCTCTCAACTGTACAACGATTATTAAGAGAGAGAAAGAGAGAGAGAGAGAGAGAGAAAGAAGAGAAAGAGAAAGAAAGAGAGAAAGAAAGAGAGAAGGGGGGGAGAGAGAGAGAGAGAGAAAGAAAGAAGGGAGAGAGAGAGAGAGAGAGAGAGAGAAGGGGGAGGAGGGGGAAAGAGAAGAAGAGAAATGGAAAAAAGTGAGATAGAAAGAGAGAGTGAGAGACAAACGATGAAATGAGAATGGGGCGTGATAGCATAAAACTAAACGGCTTACTTGCACCTACAAAATATGTTTTAGGAATAGGTTAGCATTAGGGTTGGGGCTATAGTATCGGGTTAAAGCTAGATTTGAGCTCTGGTATGGGAATCGATTTTCGAGAGAAAACTGCTATGATTTATTGTGGATTGTTTTTACTGCAGTAGATTGATTTTTTGAATCAGTGAAATATAAACAAACTCACAGAAACTTACTGGGCATCATCTTTGATTAAAAACTACCACTCCCATTATAGTGACCTGTGTTAAGCACAAGTCACGGTGTCGGGCCTATTTATTATTACCCGGATTTCCTTAATATCTTTCTATGCTCATTATTCAGCCACTAAACATTATTTACCAAAATTCTTTGTATTGGTACGGGTCAATTATTTGTAATCCTGACGTTCAGTGTAAGTTTCGTTGGATTCTATAAGAATTTACTTCCATATTTACCGGAACTCAAGTTTATCTTTATTTAATATTAGGGTCAGAGTTGCGGTTAGGGTTGTATTTGTGTGTCGTGGGATATTTTTACCTAATATTTTTTATCATGGAGTTCTTCAATTCAAGTTCTTCAATTCACCGAAACGATGGAATAATGTGATTATAGAATAAGATCACTGAAAACAAATCATGAAGGAAAATAAAACGGGTAAAAGAAAAGAGCATGTGGGCGAGCTTTATGAGCTGCAACAGACTACGTGACTGTCTGCAATGTGCTAACGGTACTTTATAAAAGGTTGGCGTTAATGGGGTAGGGTGTTTCCTGAGGTTGGAGAAAAAATAAATGGAAAGGGAAAAGTGTACGAATGTGTAGTAGACAGAGGGAGTCCCGGAATGAAAGAGGGAGAGGAAGAATAAGACGAGGTAAAGATGAAGAAGTAGAGGCAGGAAAAAGGAAGAGGAGAAATAGTAAGAAGAAGAAGAAGAAGACGGAGGAGGAGAAATATTATAAAGAAGAAATAGGAGGTAGAAGAAATAGAAGCAGAAGAGAAAGAAGGAGAAGAAGAAGAAGAAGAAGAAGTAAAAGAAGGAGATGAAGAAAGAGAAGAAGGAGAATGAGGAGAGTAAGAAGAAGAAGAAGAAGATGAACAAGGCAATGACGAAGGTCGTCATTGCAATGAAGAGGAGGAGGAGGAGGAAGAAGAAGAAGAAACCCACCCTTCATTTTGCATTTTCCCCCTAGTACGGCCTAGTGTCCATCCTCTCCCATGACCTTAGACACATTACGCCACTACATAATGTAAGGAAAAGAAGTCAATGTATTTTTGCTTTAGAACTTACTTGAATTTATCAACATCATGTAGATTATCACAATGACACAGGATGATTGATGTGCAGCTGAAATGATTAGATAAAACACAACACAAAGAGAACACACCTATTCCAGATTCAAAATAAGAAATAAGATTGTACAACCGTTACCTATCACGTTTGAGTCCTATCTTGTCCGGATTCTATTTCATTACCCCAACAGTGCCTCTATACCCTTGATAGAATAATTATTGCACGCGTCACTCTTTTCTCTAGATGTGTTTTTTTTCTCTTCTATTTTCAAATAAATGTTTTTTCTGCTTGGCAGATGTTGTCTGCCATGCAGGAAATTAAAGTTGGATTGAAAACCTTACACGTGTTGCGGTTCCAAGCCCTTAAGAAGGCTTGCGATATCCAACGTTGTGGTCGCAATCACCCCCAAAACCTCGCGTTAGCGTACCACGAAGTCACAAGACATCGCGATATTTCGTAGGACATCGTACGATTCTGCAGGTTATCACAGTAATGCGGAACTTTCTGTGGAGAGAATAATAGGTAGATATATCGATAGGATCGAGAAAAAAAATGAAAGAAAAATCCAAGCTACTTTTCAGGATATCCTATTTCTTGCCAAGTCTCTAAACTGAGGCCTTTATCCGTCACGACTGCAACAATCTCAATGGCATCCTTAAAGGGATCCGGTAACTTTGTCTCAGATTCTGAAACAAATTCCTGGATTTAGCTCATGCTGCAATCATAATTATAAATCTTTAGATCAGTCAGGAATCCCACGACTTTTACAAGTCGATCGCCTGTCTGATTATCAAGATATTATGATTGGAAATCGAAACCAAAATTTGCGTTTTTCTAACGGTTTTCATAACACTACAGTCTAATTGGGGAAACGAGTATGATAAAACCGGTCACTCAAAGATTTTTTACTTTTTGAGGCACTTCTGGATCATTTTGAAGCGCAATTTCTTTAGGGCTTCAATATTACACCATATCACATACATTCGGTACAAGCAAGGGTCTGAAAATCAGACTATTACTTATTTCATTGCAATCACTAAAGCCGATTCGACAACTAATGCTTGTTATTTTCCCACTAAAAGCAATTTCCAAGCCCTTTCGTTTTATGGGAAAGTCTGAATTAGTATTATCTTTCAAATGCCGTCGGAATTTAACCTTTTCATTTTTTGGCCTGCAAATGGGACATAGTACCTTTAACATAAACTTTCAAATTTGCTGTATTTTGAAATCCGAGTTTCGAGTTGCCTTAAAACTTGGTTGGAGCCCAACTTCTATTATACACAACCAAATAATGTAAGTTGTGTCCTGTTCTTTCGAAAAGTTTTAAAGTGATAGAATGCGTATGATCTCACTAATTAAAGGTAAAGACCAGTATTGGAAACGCCCTAATTGCAAAAAATGAAATGGAAGCTCTTATTACCAATCATGTGAAAGAATATGTTTTGAATAATAGAAGTCTACATGCGGATGATATAAATTTTGACGGAAAACCGCCTACTAATTGATATATTTGGTAAATTAGTTTATCTATTGGCCTGTGAGAGATAAAAACGCATGTGTCGCGCATGTGTGTGTAGTCCAATATACATCTTTCTGTGTACAGTGCTTGTAACTTTATGAAGACTGGGCCAAATTTCTTATCATTTTAATGATTCCAGAACCTTGCGGTACATGCTAGATGATCAACCTTTTCTGATCGATTTCACAACGTTTCTTTCAAAATGCAATCGCATGACCATAACTGGTCTTTATCTTTAAAGGGCAATTCTCGAAAATTCATTGGGGGTGGGAAGGGAAATTCGGGGGAAATTCCCTCCGAAAAGAATGGACATACATAAACACGTTTAATGGGCTATAAAACGGGTTATTTTTCAAAGGGTTAGAAAAGTATTAGTGGCCTTTCCATCACCCATTAAACAGTTAAAATGTGCGAACACTATAAAGACGTCTCATGGTCTCGTCATGATTACGTAATCCGTACTTTATTTATACGGGATTCGCAAAAGGGTATAGGAAATTGCCCGTATTTTTTTCTTTCTCGAAAGTCTCTGCGATCGTGTTTTTCATTTTTTTTCCCCCAACGACCTTCCTTAAAGTCGCCTCGATGACCTAATAATGTTTTATGATCAGTTTTATCCTTCTACCATTACAAAATGACCTTTTATTACCATTAATATATACTGCGCCTATCAGGCGCGTCATAAATGTGATCTATTATTATTATCGTTATAAATAACCTTTTTAAAACTTATGCTTGTCGCCACTACGTTAATTGATGATGTGAAAGCGTGTATAATTGAGATAGAGCGACTACCGAGAGAGTGAGAGTGAAACAGGATTCTTTCTAAATATTAACATCGCTAATTTATTCCCGCTCATGTGATTGACAATTTGTGAAGATTTCATTCTCATAAACTACAAGGATAAATGTGGGCATGCAGAGAATCAGTCTGATTTAAAACAGAAGAATCTAATTTTTTACGAAACTATGGAAAGGAGCATACAGTTTAGTAAGTATATAAGCCAGTGATTATTTATAGTTACAAAAAGCTGTACACAAACTTATCACAGCGTGAAACGTGCCCCTACATATTTTCTAACTTATCACCACCACTTCTGCTTATCCCCCCCCCCCTCATGCTTGCTTCTTCACCAATTTCAATCTTGTTCTGATTTCAGAATTTATATCGGAAACATGCGGATCAGGATGCTATTTCATATGGGAGAGTGACAAATCAGACCGTTTTCAAATCGTTTAAAATTTGACAAATTTGCCTTTCAAGGACTTTTGATACTTCTGCGTGAGAAAGTAGAATTAGTTGTAGTTGTGCTGAAGTTGTGTATGATAATTGTCGTTCGTGAATAATTATATGTTTCTATTTTCCAGATTGTACTCGTGGTCACTTTACGCTTTCCGTTAATTTCATAGTATGTAATGTGTTTCCTTGTTTAGATATCAGTTACAGTGGTCATATCTATTTCCGCAGAATATAGATCAAGTTTCATTTGTAATTATTCTTCTTTTTATTTTTCTAAGGGTATCACATATTGTATTGCTTTTTCTCTATTTCAAATGTATTGTTTTGTTTAAAGGGATAGTTGAGTTCTGTTGCAGAGGGCGCTACACAAAATATTTTTTTTAGTGAGATAATGAAAAACTGAGTGTCAAATTTGAAAGAACATAATATTTAAATGACAAAATCATCTTTGTTTGATCAAAATCGGTTCAGAGACGGCTGAAATATAACGATTGCTATAATACTTGTGTACCACCACAAATATTTAGATATTTTGAAAAATTTGAAAAACCCAATGAAAAAAAAACGAAATAACGCCTTTTACGTCGTATTTCAGCCAATGCCGATGTTGGCTATTTTGTTGGTATTTCGTGTCGCATATTACCCACAATTAGCCGGCTCATGTATTTATATTTTTAATTAAATAATGAATCAACGGTCACCATGTTTTTGTTTAAAGTGGAGCTGAATTGGTATGATCGTATTGGCTAAATTTCACACATTTTGGGGTCTAAAATCATCTTCATAGCAGTTTTAGGTTCTAAAAGATACTATAAATGTCATAGATAAGAATGAGAGCAATAACCATGCACTTTGAAGGCATTTGCGGTCTGAAAACAGAACTCAACTATCCCTTTAAGTTTTTAATATTATTTATTACTAGGATAATCGTATTTTGTTGGAAATGAAAATGAATCAATGAAACGACAATGTTGACTTTGGCCTATCCAGAAACTGGTGAAGGGAAGGGGGGAGAGGGGGGGGGGGGGGGTAGATGGACTGCCGACGGTAGCCCTGTATTAAATATTGTTACAAAATATTTACGCCATTTCATTGCAACCCGACTGAGGAAAAAATAACTGTTAAAACTGATATAACAAGAATCATTGTCTATTTCATAAAATGTTTGGATTGACTGACGGATTTATGGAACTGGCACACACCCTGTGTTTGTAGACCAATGTAAAAATAATAATCCTCAAATGAAAAATACAACAAGGTCGATAAATAAACTTGTGGTAACATGCATGGCACACTCTCATTTTTTTTTCCTTTGGGGGGGGGGGGGGTGATGGGAGCTATCGCTTTCCATCCCATAGCCGAGAAGAACTGCTTTCTTTTTCTTGTAATTGAAACATTATATTTATATACATAATCAGTTTTCCTTGATCTTATTTCTCTAGAGATACAAATCATTTATCTTTATAACCCTATACAATCGAAATGACAATGAAAAGACAATGAAAATCGTATTCATACACAAGATCACTTTTCCTTGATCTTATTTCTCCAGTGATAAAAAAATCATTTATCTATATTACCTGACAATCGTTAATCTTAAGGGCATTCCGTTTTGATAGCTGACGTCACGAGTTGTTCAATGTCATGCATCTAACACTGAACGTAACCTTTTCTCACATTCCCACACGTTTCGGTTCCATTCGGCAACACGTTGATATGTCACTGAACGGCTTTGACTTAGTATAATTGTAATCTATAGCATAAATAAATCAAGAAAAGAAGACTAGGAGATATAGATGATAAACAATATTACATTTAATTTTATTCTTAAAGCGAGTCCAATATCTCAGTCAAACCGTCAAATCGACTTATTTTATGACACTGGGATTAAAGGTATAGACCAGTTCTGGTCATGCGATTGCTTTGTGAATGAAACGTTGTGGAATCGATCAGAAAAGGTTGATCATCTAGCATATAAGTATTGGTGTGTACTGCAAGGTTCTGAAATCATCAAAATGATAAGAAATTTGGCCCAGTTTTGGTAAAGTTACAAGCACGGTACACAGAAAGATGTATATGGGAATACGCGATATATCCATGCCGGATCGATATGATAATTTACCAAATATATCAATTAGTAGGCGGTTTCCCGGCGAAATTTGCATCATCACGTATTAGTCCAAACATATTCTTTCACATGATTGGTAATACGAGCTTCCCTTTCATTTTTTTAGAGGGGGGCATTTCCAAAACTGGTCTATACCTTTAATGTTATTGGTTGATCGGTTTGCTGTCGGTCTGTTGTCGGTTCGTAGGTGTGACTGGAGTATGAATGCATACAAACCGAGTAGTCACACCAAATACCCATTTGTTTCTAAATCAATGCGAAGAGACGGTAATGGGGAAGACAGAAAGTGATATTGGAAGGAAAAAAAAGAATCACTTCAGCATGATGTTTACAACTGATTAGAGAAAGAAAGGAAAAGGCAAAAAGTTATCACAGAAATAAATATCTAGTTGTTCTCGAGGTTTGGTAAGAAGCCAAGTGAAACGCAAAGTTGGCGTTAAACCATTTTTTTTAACACTCACACCAAAAAAAAATCGATTTGAATCCCCCCATTTATATAAAATAAATCATTACGAATTATGAATATGGAAAGTCTTATTTAGTATTGTGTTATGCTAGATTTACATGTAAAAAATCAAAGACAATTTCTAGTTTCTCACGTGACAACAAAAAGTATAATATTTCACATGCGTCAGCTTTTGGGGCATCTAGATTACCAATTGGCAACCCGGTAATTTCATTTTGCGAACTAAATCTAATTTGTAATAACTTTCAACTGTAATCGTTTTCTCATAACTTTGCCAAAATGGACGGAAACATAATGCCTGTATGCATCGTTCCTTTGTGAAACAAATCCATTCCGTCATGATCATATTGATAATTATCTTTCTATATTGGAAACAAAAATTTTAATGAGATGTTAATAAATTGAAATCTCTGTCGGATTATCTCGCACCTTTACGGACCAGCTTAAGCGCTATATAAAAATTAAATATTATTATTATTATTAAGACAGTTTATTTCACAATGCTACTGCATGACTATTCAGCTTTGTCTTTAATAAGTCAACTCATTGTCAGGGTGGAGTTTCCCTTTAAGACTATATTTTGAAGTCTCATGCATTGTCGGATATTATGGTAGTCATATTCTGTTATACTCAGTAACGATGGCCGGATCGGAGAGAAATTGGTATAATACATGACCTGATGCTATCTAATCCAAGGAACTTTATTTCCTGCCAACACTTCTTCTCAAAATTCTCTCTTTTGATCTCTAATTCTTACCTCCTCCCCCTCCCTCTCTCTTTCTCTCTTTCTCTATTAGTATGATCGCGTCTTACCCCTTCCCTCCTTCTCGCTCCCTCTCTATCTCCTCTCTCTTTGTCTTTCACTCTATCTCTCTCTCTCTCTTCCCCCTCTCTCTTCTCTCTCTCCTTTCCCTTTCTGTTTCGCACACTCTCTTTCCCTCTCTCCTTTCTTTTACGCTCACACTCACCCTCTCTCTCTCTCTCTCTTTCACTTTCACTCTCCCTCTCTCTCTCTCTCTCTTCCCCTCTCTTCTCTCCCCTCGACCTCTCTCCCTCTTTCTTTCTCACCTTCTCTCTCACCCCCTTTCCCCCTCTCCCTCTCTCTCCCTCTCTCTTTCTCTCTCTTTCCCTAAATATAAAAACCTTTTTAATTACCTCTGACTCCGGCCTCGATCCTGTTTTCCACTCACGATCTCTCTCTCTCTCTCTCTCTCTTTCCAATTAGCATAATCAAGTATAGTATTTCCCTACCCGTACATTTTTCTCGGTTAAATATCACATCGGCCTATAATAAACATACAAGGGAAAGCTATAATAGCTGTGATATGCTCATTTTGGACATCATTATCGTCATGTGCAGACCAATACTTCTCAAAAGCTTTTCGCGAGGTATCAAGCAGATTTTGTTAAAACTCTTCTTTTACTTCTGATTAAGCCACAAAATAGGGGAAAAGGAACCAACGTGACTATATTCCTTCAATTGCAACATGATGCGCAGGAAAAATCAATCTAACATCTTCCTTCAGAAGTAGGAGTGACCGCGTTTTCTGAAATATTTGTCTGATGAATCTAAATTGACCTTTTTTTTTTCTTGCAGAGAACATGGAGAAGTTGTTTAGGGTTCGCGTTGCGAGGGACAACGATGAAAATCCGATATTAGGAGAGAGCGAGCTCACGGGAAGCACTGAAAGCCTGGACGCGCAGCCGAGCAGGGACGCGGTACTACCACACAAACCACGCAGTAATACTTACGCAGCAAGAACTTCTCATTCGCGAAATAGTTTTTACAACGAAGGGTTCGTCGAGAGTGATAGTCGACGTGGATCATTACACAGTGACAGTGCAGGCGATTTGGAAGTCAACGGCGACCCCGGGATGAAGGTACGGTCATCCCTCTCCTTGCGGCGGGACGGAGGACGGCGGGACGGAGTCCTCAACCCGGCCATTGGGGAGAAGCTGGCGATGTCGAACTTGGAGCAGTACTCGAAGCTGCCGACGACGAAGGAAAATGGAAATAATAACCTCGATGATGAGGAGGGGGATTGCGCATCGACGTCGGAGACGGTGAGGGGAGAAGATGCTTGTGTCGATGTTGATGAGACGGTGGATGATGTCGAGTCGTTAAGATGTGGATGGTTGCTATGGAGACCCGACTGCATACAGGTGAGTGCAATTCTTAATTAATTAGACTATTAATTAAATCATATCAGATTCGATTCCGCGTCACGCGTCAGTTGCGGATCCGGGGGGGGGGGGGTGGGGGGGGGGGCAGGGGCACAAGTCTGAGAATTCTTTGATAAGCAATACAATTCTCATTATCATCCGATCATCATCATCATCAACAACAAAAATAACAAAACAGGAGCAGCAACAAAACTCAGCAATAGATAGCATCCTAAAAAAACACAATGGAAAACAGTAACTCATCCACGAACGAATATACAAAAAAGTTATAAAAACTATACTGAACTTGCACAATTAATGATGTGATTAATGGTAATTTTAAACTGTTAAAAACATGTCAAAAATTATGCATCAATTATATTTTTCCTTATTGGAAGGAAATGGGTCATTCTTGTAAATTTCAGGGACACTAGTCAATAACCCTAACGGATGCAAAAATATGAAAATAATAGTACCTTAAATGCATGGGCTAGTTTTATACGCTGTAGGCATATCGACCGCAAATGACGTAAACTCTTGGTCCTCTACAGTCATTCTAGTGCTTTTAGCAGCTATTTTTTACTACAATGATTTGTGTACATAATGACATAGAGCACTATATCGTGTGCGTGCTATCGCAATTAACATGCAGATTACCGCGGTTTATTCAATTAGGGCTTACTTTTATGAGCTTAACAACACAAGCACAAGCATGTTACAACGGCTTAAGTGTAAATAAAAACAAACAATGAGCTCTGTTTGGCCATAGTTTGGCCAATGTATTGATGAGGAAGGGCGTGGTTTAGGGTGAAAATAATATGCGCACACTGGCCCGATTTCACAAAAGAGGTCTAAACCATGGGTGAGGTTAAACCCCCCCTCTTGAGAATTCGGGCCAATGGGTTTGCCATGGCTTTGTCCAGTATGTGCTTGGGCAGAGTTGAAATTTTGAGCAATTTATTATGAGTATTGTTCCATATTGATACATTGATTAAATTGTATTTCTGCGTTCCATAACGCGATACAAAATAATTTCATATTAAAGAAAAATATAAATACAGGTTTTCAGACATTAATATATTACTTTCAACACATTATGAAAATACGCATGTGGTAAATCAAAATTTTACAATTAACACATGTGTGGACGCAGGAGATCGCCATCATGAGCGAATTACTTGATGTCAATGGCTGCCTCAAAGTTTGAAGAAATATGATAATTTGACAATTCATCCTTTAAACCCAAAAAAAGAAGATAGTTGTTATGTATATTTGCTTATTCATGATTTATTGTCAGAAAGAACTTTTATTGTTTTATGTTCGTTATGTTTAATAATTATATGGAATGCAGTTAAAATCAAAATTCAAATGTCGATGGCGGCGCCATTTTAGATGTAAAACAAGAGATATCCAGTTCATGTAAAACTGGGTTGGTCAGACCTGTTTTGTTCCACTCGATACCGACCTCAACCTGAAACTTTATAGATTATCTTATTATTGTATCATGCTGATAGTCCTACCTGGTCCTATGCTCAAGCTTGAATCAGACAAAAATACTGTTATGTCAGTTTATGTTCACAATGCCATAATAGGATTGAATTGCATCGGTTTTTACTAAATACCAAAACATACCACTTAAATGCCTTTATCATAATTGGTCGGTTCGGAATCGGTCTGGATTCGGTTGGGTAGTGTGATTGAGGCGGGTTTTTTTGTTGGATGATGTAAGTGTAATACGCTTCACATTTCTGTATCTCAGTAGGCGTAGGACCTTTGTTGTGCGCAGTTGACATTTTTTACACGTACAGAAAGACGGTTTTTTTTTGCCGAGCCATTATTATTTGTACGAGTTATGCCATCAATGGGTGTATTGATATGAGATGGTATAAGGTTATGTAAGATATCCCCCCTTCACATTCCAGCTTGCAAATAAATACGCTATGGAAAATGTCACTCTTCAGATGTTTTCCCTGCAACGTTCCACTGCCTTTGTCTTAATAGTGCACCTGCACTTACCATGAACCCTCACTATGTTTCAAAATAATTATGTAACCCTATGTTGAACTTATCTCTAAGTTGGACTTAAAAATTATGCAGAGCCATTTGCATCTATGAAAATATTTAGTAAAAGTTATTTTAAAAGATTTAAAGTGTTGATTCAAATCATTCATAATTTCTATTAGCAAGGAGAGTTCATGTTCTTGATGTGGAATTTATAAAAAGGCTAAAATAATTGAATTTTCGCTTTTGAATATATTTTATTTTAAGGCTACAAATAGCTCTCCATAATTTTTAAGTTCAACTTAGAATTAAGTTCGACCTAGGATCTTTGTGAAACACCCCCAGGGAATTAAAACTAAAGATTGGACTTTACAGGAAAGATAATATCATGAGCGACAATTTCCTACACGAGTAACTGGACAAGACCATTACCGGTATGTTACATTATGTTACCCCAAGTATTATTT
This sequence comes from Strongylocentrotus droebachiensis, assembly GCA_035222895.1. Lineage (NCBI taxonomy): Eukaryota > Metazoa > Echinodermata > Echinoidea > Camarodonta > Strongylocentrotidae > Strongylocentrotus > Strongylocentrotus droebachiensis. Next base: position 15,464 of record JAVYIG010008709.1, on the reverse strand, counting down.
CTGATAATCATCTCTGTAAAATGGACTGTTTTATACAAAAGTACATTTCTGACAAAAACATTTTTACGTAAATTTAATAAATAATGATTGAACATCAGTAACTTAGCAACGACGTTACAAAGGTAGAAGATATATAGAGACAAGTAGAATTCCTTTTTGTCCTTCAAGTTTTGTTTTTATTTTCTAAGACAGTGTTGGGGCAGGCGTTTGGAAAAGAACAAGAATGGAGCGAAAATAAATATAAACGCAGTGTGGGATACATTATTTGGTAGAAAAGATTGTCTCGACATTGCTCGAGGTGTATGATTACCTGATTGCAACATTCATGTTCCCTTTTGAATAGGCCCTCGGAATTACCTCAGGGGCGCCGTTTCACAAAGGGGCCAAGAGTACAAGTTCACCCACATCTCACTGAAACACATATCGATTTTAATGCATACGTTTAAAGGTGGGATGTCGGCAAACATGTACTCGGGACTGTTTCGTGAAACGATATTGCCCTGGATGGTGTTTCACAAAGATCCTAGGTTGAACGTATCTCTAAGTTGGACTTAGAAGTTATGGAAAGCCGTTAGCATCTTTAAAAACATTTTGTAAAAAATATTTTAAAAGGCATAAAATGTTAATTCAAATCATTTATATTTTCTATTATCAAGGAGATTTCATGTTCTTGATGTGTTATTTATGAAAAGTCTAAAAAATACTTGAATTTTTTATTCTAATATATTTTATTTTGAGGCTACAAATGGCTCTCAATAATATTTAAGTCATACTTAGAGTTAAGTTCAACTTAGGATCTTTGTGAAACACCCCCTGGTCTTTTAGGACAATATTCTAAAATGGAGTATAAACTTAGGGTGAATACTCGAGTGTAAAGTAGTCTTCCGTTGGAAACGATATGCAGGAAACTCTTCAAAGGTAAGACGATCTCAAGGAGCAACATTTGTGTTTCCTGTTGAATAAACTTGGAGAGTTCTCGATTCGTTTGGGGACAAGATATTTGACGGAATAAAGTGCGATGTCATTGTCTTGAGGTGTAGTTTGTTTTATACAATGGTACTAAAATCATTTGTACCCCTCAACACGCTCAAAGAGTAATCACATTTTTTCTTGCTTCTGAAGGAAGTTTCTTCAGAACTTTTTAACTCTTTGTTTGGTTTTGAAATTTTAATTTAATCTCAATTCAATTTTAATTCCCCCACATTTTACAAAATGTTCGAAACAGAATAACATAAACACAATTCAAGATCATGACAATACAAATTAAGTTATGTAGGAATTTGCGTGGGATATGCCTCACTTTGTTTTATCTTGTTTGCTTTGTCACTGACATAATGTTTTTTTCTTCTTTTTCTCTATTGTTTTCATTGTGTATTTCATGGGGTGCCTATACAAATATTCTCATTGCGTGTGTATGGGTTATTTTCAGTGCTAAGCAACGATTCTTTGATACATTAGTCGAAAAATGACTAGTCAATATTTACATGAACGATTCTCGTTGAACAAACTTTTATTATTTTCCTCGATTCTTTTCGGGACGAAAATTAAAGAATGGGAGAGCTGGGGGATAATGTTTCAATGTGAAGTGAGTTCATTCCCCTCACGCTACTTGACGAACCTCTTGAGCCGTAAGGCGATCAGTGACAGTCAACATTAATATTTCCTGCATGAAACAAACTTTGGAGATCTAAGAGAAGCCATGGTGACTTTACGGAGACAGGGGGCACCTGGGTGATTGCCCCTTCCTTTGATTTGCAAAATATGCCTCCAAATGAATTGTTTGGGCGTTTTTAGTCGCTTGTAAGAGATTTCAGAGACGAATGCACGCTTCCAAAAAATGGGATAACCTTTATTCCCCCTTTTTCTTTCGTTTGTCCGAGATTTTGAAACCCATAAAAATACTTTTGCCGTGCTCTATCTGGCACTTAATATAAAATTACATGTAATAGGCCTACTTTAATTTAAAGGTTGTTTAAATTAAGATGATACTGACAAAAATGTTTAGGCTAAGAATGAAAACGTTGTAAGATTCATGTTAGTATTTTAACATTCGTTTTAAATTTCCTCAGAAATACATTGCTTGGTACTCAAGAGGTATATACAAATATCCCTTTCTCATAAAATAAATCTGCTTTTGTTTAAATTATAATATACAGATTGAATTATGAACCTCACCGGATTGGGCACTTTCAATTGAACTTCCTTTCACTTGTCTTTAAATGATGTGAAAAGGGTCAGACAGTTCGTTCAGGAATCAAGACACTTTTTGGCCCCTCCACAACGTCATAATGTCGGAAGAAGGAACATCACACTGGAAAAATAGTACTTATGCGTTAGTATACAATATTTATGCACCGCATGAATATATAACGTTTGTATTAAATTACTTGTGCTCCAAGAGGAATGATTGAACAATATTATAATAGGCCAAATTATATAGCGCAGCTACGGTATGAATATACTCTACTGCGCTTAATACAAAGTATCATATCATTACCCCAGCTGAAGCTGAGCCGCCTTAAAGAAGGCACTAAAGCATTGAAGGAATTCCTTCCCACAGGGTAACCATTTACTTCACCTAGATGGAGAGTGGCAAATTTAGATTAATATTTTGCCAAAGCACATTCAGTGCCGCGGCGGGACTGGAACCGCGAACCACGTGATTTATAGTTCGCTGACGTATCCACTAGACCACGACACCTCTACATAGAGGACAGACATAGCTGAAACATTATTATGGAAACAGAGTACAACTGAGGTCATGAATTTCGCGGCTCTTTTCTCACATTTTAATCAACCCCTTCCTCATTATCAGAAGAAACTCATTTCCTCTTGAAGTTAAATTTACCCTTACACTCGCTAATTTCATTATTGCACTAAACCCCGTCGCGCTTTTACTTTTAAGCAACGACGATGATTCACGAATGCAATTATTTATCTAATTATCACTCCTATTATCAATATCTTGAAAAGTCATCAACTTTGGATTTGGAAAAATTACTGACTCAGCGAGGTTTTATAGGATAATTCACACCAATCAAATCATATAGACTGAAAAGAGATAACACCTGCGGTAAAGTGTATACATGTAAAGATCATGGTATTCGTTTAAACTAAAACAACAAGAACTTCATGAACATAATTGATTATGAAAAGATAGATACGGCCACAAATATGAAACCAAGAAGTTTTGTATTACAGATAAATTGAGAGAATTGTGCGACACTTAATATTAGGGAATAGAAATTTGATTTGAATGGGTTTTCCCTTAAGGTTTTGCGGTTTTAGTAAGGAAATCAATCAGATATTAGTTTCAATTTATATTACATATTCCATATTTATATTGAGATTATTGACTACTATTATCGTATCTTGACCATGAAACTTTCATCCGATACGTGTGTCATGTCAATCGTGCAGGTATGTGGTGAACATTTTGGTTGGAAATTAAATAATTAGGTAAGAACACTGCACAGAAATGATTTTTGGGAAGTTGGGAAAGTTAATTCTAGTCACCACAATCATTTTTTAAGGGTTTATATTTTACATTCTATTTCTTTTTTACTATTTCTTTTTTACTATAAATAATTAACGATATCTTCTTATTTTGAGCTTATAGGAATATAATAATGATAATGTTAATGTTAGTTACCCAGGGAAGCCCCATCATCATCAATTCTGTTCTTCCTGAACATGCTGAGTGTCCTGCAAATATTATATAATTATTATAAACCCAGTATAATTACCAGGTACTCATTTACACCTGGGTGGAGAGTGGTAAATGTGAATTGATTTCTTGCCAAAGGACATTTTAGTGCCGGCCTGGGATTCGAACCCTCAACCCTCCGATTGAAAGCCTACTAAATGAACCACTACTCCAACGACAAAACATATAGGAAACCCCATGTAGGCCTCTAGAGTCAGGTGCGAATGTGCACAGTAGAGCAAGCATGTGATGTAAATAATTTTGGAGGGAAAAGAGAGAACAACAGTTCTTGAATGATGTGTTGAAAGTTGGGAAGTTATTTTTAGTAACCACATGATGACATTGACAATGCAGTTACCTCTGTATGCCCCGATGAACAGTTAACATGCGACTGTGGTGGGTACACGTTGTAATAAGTGCCGTTAAGTTTTTGGATTTAGTTCTTCCTGGTTTTGCGTCTTTCCCAATAGAAGAAAAAAAAATGTAAATCTAGATACAGATCCTAAACCACTCGAGCTTGATTGTGGTTAGTAACATATTGTAATAATCAATTATTCCTCTTTGTGGTCTGCTAGCTTTGGTGTCATTAGTATTTCTTTTTTTTTCGCTTTCTATTCTCAAATCCTTTCCCGCCAAAGAGCGAGAAACAGCATGTGTACGAAATACTGTCACACCAACAAAAACGACACCGGATCGCCAACAAACCGAACAAAGTATTGTGACTGAGGTATTAGAGTCTGTTTGGAGTCGGTTTTCCGGTGTGACTAAGGTATTATAGTATCAATATCTCCTACAAGTTAGTATAGCTGACATCCACTTTCTCAGTCTGGTTCGAATTTTCCATAACCTCGTATCAAAAAAATTAACGGAACCCGTAAATTACATTTTGTTTAATGGCCGATACTATTTCACTTTACAAATTTTATTTAGAAATATTATGAAAATCATGAGAAATGATAAAACCCTCTCTGTAAATCAACCTTACATTAATAAACAGACCAACGTATATAGAGGCATATGGTGCGAATTTATCGGGAATCGAGACGATCTGTCCAGGGAGTCTCTAAGGAAGAGCTGTAAGGAAAATATAAGAGTTTGAAATAGGAAAATATCTGGGTATTTTTAGTAACCCTAATTGAAATTGACCGTTCTCTGAAATAAGCACATGCATGTATGCTAGTTAAAAGCATGGCCCGTATCAAGGGGTATTTCTGTGGATATGTTAAAGTTGCTATTCGATTGGTTTAAAGTATTTTTTTCCTTCATTGAATTCAGTGAGCATGAATTTATGCTCAACATTTGGAACGAAATGGTGACCATTTTGTTGTGTCGAATAACTTGCAGCAATGTTTTCCAAGCTCAGCCTTTGGTGAAAACATAAATCTCTTGGAAAATTTCAGAAATCATAGGTTGATAAACATATAACCCCCCACCCCATCCCCATGCAGCATGCATTAGTATTCACACGATACCCCAACACCTAATCAAATTTATTTTAAATTCTATAGGCCTGATTATAAAAATTACCGACCCCCTTATGAGTTTTATTGCATATCGTTACGAAAATAAAACACAATGTTCCAGGGACATGAGAGGGTATTGTTTAGTATTATGTGGGTATTTTTTATTTTATTGGTAGCAATGTGGTTTTGATAATTATATACCATACCGGAGTTAAATTTGCACACATAACAATCAAGGGGTGGGTCATAATATCAAATGAGCAATCAAGATTCCATATCTTGGGTACTTACTATTAGAGTCGGACTGTCATTAATGTTTTATATACAGAAATACATTAATATTCAATTGTTCATGCAGTTACCGACTGGCGTCTTGCAATATTTATTAGCCTCACTCGTCCAGAATTCGTCCGGCTGACTTTAATGAGAATGAATTTGACTTTTCTAGGCCTATGATAAAGTAACTGTAATGATTAAAAGCTGAACTTTATGTACACTCGTATAGTTTATCTCGACAATAGATGGTAGCTAGTCAAGGACACGAATACTGTCTCCATTTTAACCTTAGTCTTCTTTTTACAGGTAGCATTAATAAAACAAAAATTATAAGAAACGGCGTATCCAGAATTAGATGGGCCGGTGTACACCTCCTATTTGCAGAAAAATAAAATAAAAACTATATTACTTGCAGTGTCCTTACGTCACGCAGAGATATCCAGGTACATTTTTGCCCACCCTCCTTCCCCCAAAAAAACTTGATGATAAAAACTAATAATATTTGATGGAATTTGATAGCCTTTGATCTGGTGGCAATATGAAAACGAACCACTTACCAGTTACAAAATGTTATATACGATATGAAATATAATAGGGTTATTGTTGTACGGTACTATTATGTCAGATCTATCCTGGTACTCATTTGGCTCAAATTACATAACACAAAGAAGGCCTCATTTATGATGTTGGCATTGCCTGTGAGACTCCCCCGTTTTTTTCATCAGAATACGAATATTGAAACAAACAAATAACCGAAAATATCAATCCCCAAAATGTGTAAATGCTAATCTGGAAAAAATATGCTTTAAATGTGTTTTTACAAGAAATTAATAATACTGTCGTACAAATTCCGATTGTAACTTGAAAAGAAGGAGTAATTCCTTAAATCGCAATATAAACTATTCGACTACACTATAGTTGCTAATTGATTAATTTTGTATTTCGCTGAGTTTTGTTTTCAACTCTGGATAAGAAGTGATGTTCGTTTCCAAATGAGAGGAAGTAAATTCATATTTTGAAGAAATGGATTACGTGTACTTTTTCATTTCTTTTGCAATTTGGTCAAAATACTTGAAATCAAGCTTCGACGTAAACATTGTCGACATTTTCTACCTTCCTATATATTATGTACATGTATGCATCAATGATATGTCTCAACTCCCTGTTAAAAGTAACACGTCTCTCTTTTCTGTGCTGTTAAGGAGTTGTTTCTAGGCAACGGCCGCCCCCATCCGCAGAGGGGAATAAGAATTACATAAAAAGCGCCAGGAGCCTTTCAGTATGCTAGATTTTTTTTAATGGCATGTGGTCATCTTAAAAGTTATGACGACGAAGAAATAATTGCCAGATTTTTCCATAGTTTGCGGGGCGTGCCCACATTGCTCACGTACTTATTAATTTTTACCCCCTATGTTGATTCACCATAATTAGTTATTCGACTAGGACTGGTTTAAATTAAAGTGGCACCATAAAACCTCCACCAGTTGCTCAATCTGGCATCTTGCCTGGTCTCCAGGCGACGGATGTTTTCATTCATTTAGAAAAGAGGCACGTTTGCTTATGTTGGGGATGAAAGATTTATAATACAGTTTGGTGCAAAGATTAACTTTTAGATCACATGGGGGCGATGTAATCAAAACGAAACACACATAATTAACGATTAAAAGAGACCCTTTGCCTCAGAAGCAATATAACTATGTATAAATATTTCAGTGGATAAGTTTAATATGAATGATAATGTTAAACCTAAGTAAATGAAAAATTGATTTTCTATCATATCAGATATTGCAAAATATTAAAGGCATGATAGGATATATATTTTTCCGCCCTTTATCTCTCACCCACTACCTCCCCCGTTCTCCCCTCACTTTCCCCTCTCTCTTTCTTTCTCTCTCTCTTCATCTTTCTCTATCTCTCTCCTCCTCTCTCTTCTCCTCATCTTTCTCTATCCCCTCCCCTATCTCTTCTCTCTCTCTCTCTTCATCTCTTTTCTTTCTCTTATTCCCTTGAAAATAGGAAGTGACGCTGTTTTGACATTTTGAATTCTATTCACCCCTTTCTCATTTCAAGTTCAGTGCCCCTCTCAAGGACATGGACGTGCGTGATAACATACACGTCGTCCCGACTCCCGAATGCAACGTAGTGTGAACATTTTGTCACGAGGGTATAGAATCATAAACTCGAAATTCCTTCCTCTTCCACAAAAATGGAATAATATCACACCGTCATAGTAACTCCCGACTCAACATTATATAGAAGCGAAACTGATTTTGGACTTATCGTTACTAAGAGCTGATACAATGTATACCTCAAAAGAGTCACCGTTATTCATCCTTTCTAGTTTCAATGCATGTACTCAAGTAGGTTACTTTGTGTGGATCTGAAATCCCGTGCCCACACCTCTATTTATACCCAATCGATGCTTTATGTCCATCTTGCTAATGCATGCTGGTTTAAACAATATTGAGTCCATTTATTTGATAAAGGAATTATATTATTCCCCCTCCCGGATACTTTAGGGCACTTTCATGGAATATTATGTAAAGAACCATTTCTTCAATAAAGAAGATTACTGAATGTCAGTCATCTAGATGTGGCCCCTCCACACTTTTGTTTGTTTGTCTGTGTGCACCCTTCTCCTCCCTCTCCAAATACGAGAGTCCAATACCCCAGTCACACCGCCAAACCGACTCCATACCAACTGATTTTGGTCTACTGTGGATAATGTAATCGCTTATTTGGTCTGTAGTCGGTCTGGCGTCGGTCCCATCCCATGTAGTGTGACAGCATCAGGTTTAACGGCATTTGCTCAAAGTACAGCAATTGCTGCCACAGATTTTCTAGGACAAGCATTCGGGATTCTTCCAACTGTTATGGTGAGACATAATGTCAATGACTTGTCCTGATTAAAATTCGTCAAGGCATATCTAGGATGAAACAAAAGGTGGGGGAAGTAACGACAGAGATGACATTCGTCAGTGTAAACCACAAGCTTGTATTTTTGGCACCAACTGTTCACCTGCATGTTGAGACCATGTCTACTGCAGGGCAATGACGTCAACGCTCGAAAATGCTGGCTGCCGATTAGAGAGAGTTCTTACCCAAAATGTACATGACCTTAAAACACAATCATTACATGTGTTGAGCATGGGACCAATTCAAAAGCAAATCTTTATTTCTAAGTTGCCTCTTTGTCTTTGGAAAGACTGCTGTCTCTTCGCTTTCCTTAGAATAAAAATAGGGATTTTCGTAGATTTGCCAATATAGTATTCAGGATTTTGGCATTTTAGAAGGTAGATGTTTGGCGAAGGGGCTGTAACACCCCCCCTCATCTTCTATCTTAAATTCACAGGTCGGCTTAATGCCAAACGATGATGGACGTGTTAGCACCATCTTCCATCTATGGCAAATACCTTGTCATAATCAGTTACCCCCAAGGACTTGCGAGGATGCAGCACCTCCCGAACAATTATTTCATCATCATTCCGTTTTTCTCTTCTCCTCTCTCTTGTGTTAGGAATCGTATTGCGTAACAGTCCGTTTGATTGATTGATTGATTCAAACAATAAAAATTATATCTAGGGATAGCAGAAGAATTAAAGATAACAAGCACAAAAATAAACTTACACCAAAAGAAAGACAAAGACAAACAAAAAATTAAAAGAAACCCGACAAAAATTATAATAATAATAATATTTATTCACAATTTAAAATATTGTTAAAGGTGAATAATAGTGATGATAATCGGAGGGTATACAATTTGCATAATTTTACCAGTTTGCAACCAGTCGGCGTAGGATATTTCTCAAATTCTTAACTTAAATTTAGACCCTGTTATTAAGCTAAAGTTGATCGATTTGTGATGGAAAGGGGTTCTATAGAATATTCACCTCTCGTACATGTTCATTAAGTAGCAAGCCCTGTACTTAAAATAGCAATCAAAGGCCCAAGTTCCCCCAATGAAGTCAGTATATAAGTTACCCAAATGCCCGAAATAGGAAGGTTTTGAGCCAAAACTTAAATATAGAAAGGTTGGGGGGGGGGGGAGGGGGCAGCCAGGTACAATATAAACGTCCATTTTGAAGTCACTGGGTGAACGTTAAAACCTTGATAAAGATTAAAAAGGTTTAGATCGAGCTAAAATTTAAGAAGTTTAGGATGATCAAAGTAACATCACTGAAGTCAACCGTCATAGCTGTGCGAAACTGATTATGTCGTACGATTCCCTCAATCTTGGCTTTTAACTTTAGTAAAAAAAAATATGTGCAACAAGAAAAGACAACAAAGAAAAAAGAAGAAAAAAGGAGGCATGACCTCGAAAAAGTGGATTGTATATTGCCGCTCATACATTACATTATTATATTCCTCCATTAATTCGGGAGGACATCGGCGGATACTCGAAGCGGAAGCTCGGTTAACCTCAGACTCGACAATATTATTTTCATCCATTTTTCCCAAATTTATTTTTGCAAGGATGGGATGTTATTTGCAGTAATCCCCGGGCGGGCTCCTCCTTCGTGCAAACGATGAATTTGATGCCTCCCTTCCCCTTGTATTATAGTAAAGATTGCAGAGGGGGTGCCTATAATGCTTGAGCTGCCTCTAGTTAGTTAAAGATGGAGATGAGTACTTGTCATGCGATCACACTGTGAAAGAAAACGGAAAAAATTGGGAAACGATGATTATAATATGAAATATAGGAATTGACGTATACGGTGAGGTTTGTGAATGATCAAAATGAAAATAATTCGACCCTGTTTTTGCTGCAAATCACATGCGCTGCAGACGAGAATGTGTACATGGGATTACACACACAATAATGTGGCATGAACATTTTGTGTCCCGTAAATTTCCAGATATTTGTTTTCTCGTCGTATCATGAATATTAGGGCTTTTGAAGAGCTGTCTTTTTCCAGGCAGAAATAGAAATTTAATACTCCTACAAACTGACATCAAAGAATGACAAAAATGGCTTTCTGTCTTTTTCATCCTGGCACGGCGAGAACTAGGTCATCTCTGTTAGCATGTCAAGACAATAATCTTCATCCTTTTGAGGTTGATAGAATCCTAACAGCCTTAGTTCTCGTCCCAATCATATTTCATACAGTCATGATAATGGACGCGAACTTGAAATATTTCGGGGCTGCCTGGCTGCTGTCATGTAAACAGATTTGGATCGGAACAAAGATAAGAAATTGTCTATAAATATGACGATAAATTTAGCCCGGGCGTGCTTAATTTATGTCTTATTATACCCGCCACAACGCTCATCATTTAAAGCTACGTTGAAACAAGCACGTTTCTGATAAAAACAGACTTTGTAAAAATAAACTGTGGCATATCCAGACTTTTCTTGCTAGGTGAATGGACGGGCACAAAATTCTGACATAAAAATCCGTCCCGATTTGTATGCTGTTACATGCCATATTTAGAATATTAAGGCATTTGAAGAGCCATGCTTTTCAGGGAACATTTGTTATCTCATGTCTTCCACACTTCCACGCATAATAACAATGATAACGTTCACAAATATTTGTTCACCTCTCAGAACTCAACCTTCTCTTAAAGATTTCCACATAATCATACCACTTTTCTTTTACTTAAACCAGGAAGATCACAATGTCATCTCCTGTTTAAACAAAGTAATACCAGGGATAACTCACATATCCCTGGTAATACAATGCATTAGTTGTTAAATATCGCCTGTCCTTAGATGAAAACCGGACGGATGCTAGATGAGGAAGATGGGTTGATGGACCCATCGCTAGATAAAGGTCAGGGATCAACACGGCTCCTCCCCTCATTATCTCCACTATCAATACCACAAGGTGATCCTGGCAGTATCAGTAGCAAGACACTCGAAAACTTCTTTGTTCTTCTTTCCTTTTTTAATGGGGGGGGGGGGGGGGCTTTGATGGTAATCTGTTATTTGCAACAAGAGGGCTAATTAAAAACAAACGAATAAATCAACAAGCTAACAAACGAATTGACTTACGGGATAGAAAATGAAAATAATATACAACAAGTGACATCTAGTCAAGTTTCTCTTCTGCAAACACGTGATTGCAAAACGGACTACGGAACAAACAAAACAAAATAGAAGAAAGTTTGCCTCTTATGAGATATTCAAATACAATCTTTTTGACTCTCCATTGTATTACTTGATTCTAAAAATAAATTGATGCCTAATCCGACCACTTTCATCAATATTTGGAAATATCAAACAGAAAGTCCGGACTGTCCGAAACGGAAATCACGACGGAAGATGGGTTGACCTTACAGACAAAATGGTGAATCCGTCACTGAATAGGGGTCACGGAAGAACACAGATAATGTCTTGATACTCCTCCCTCTGTATCTTCTCCACAGATATACTACAAGATTATCCGTGCTGAAACCCTTGAAATCTTTATCATTAAAGTATTTATGATTGATTGGCTAAGACTCTAATCAAATATTGATAAAATAAGATCGCATCTACTTTCGAAAAATTTAATTATATCTATTTTAATACCCTGTTAGGTTGATTATTGAAATGTGCGAACATGTCAATGACGCACTACGTCACCTGAACATGATATACAATGGGGTATTGGAATAACCCTTGAGTGGAGTTATCGAAAATAGTTCCGATCGTGTCACAGTAACATGACAAAATTAACATAGACACAAGCAATGAAACTTAAATAGCAAATATGATTTATAAGAAATTCAACAGACAATAATATTTTACATACCCGTAGTTGCAAACCGGGGGAGGGAGGACAAAATGAAGGAGTGTAAATTTCACCTTTTACATCTTCTTTATATAATTCTCCAATGGCATATTTCCAGTCACTTTTATTTTTCATGAATAGCCTGTCCGGAGTGGATAGCACCGCATGAACATGGCGGATTTACAAGGTTTGACCTTAAAGACAAGATACGTTAAGGTGAGGGGACCCATCACTAAATCAAGGTCAGGGAACAACACAGATAACTTCCTCCAGCCCATCCCCTTCAATCTCCTCCTCTATAAATAACTCTGTCGTGTATCACTACCTGATGGTGAATGTAGGCCACATCAGCAGAGATATGTTACACGCGCATCACAGAGGGATGAATTGGCAGAAGGCCATATCAACAAAGATATGTTACACGCGTCACAGACTGTCATCTATACTTACGAATGAATCAAAGTGACGGCGTTCAGAAGTAGGACATTGTTTATAAAAAAATGGGACGGCAAAGACACGAACTGTAGAAGATGTACAGTAAATCTAAAATCCGTGGTGGTGGTGATGGGGGGGGGGGGGGCGGGGGATCTGCCCCCTGCTCCCCAGGATCAACGCCCTTGAATAATCGAGTCGAGTGTGACCACCACCCCAAGTAGTTTATGGCTGATCTCAGGCTACATAGCCATAAGCAAATTGAAATGCATCCCTCCCTCTACAAAACATTTTGAAATTACCAATACTCGAAGTTCCTTCATTGCAAAGTAATTTAAGTAAATCATAATCATGGCATTTGTTTAAATAAAAAAATAAAAAAAACCTGTTGATGGCCGCACTATATACATGTCTTCACATAGTGACACAAAGCTTTATTTGAACCCCCGTCCGTGTTCTCAAATGACCTCTCTCCAATTTTCCCAGATGTTCATTATAAATATTTCCCACATTCAGTAGTCAGGAAATTCAGTAATTTGAGTGACAATTACTGTCCTCAGTTACTCTTGTGGAGTTATATCACCAATAGTTTGCCTCGTCAGTCAACGGGAACTCCCTGACTTGATTGTTCATTGTGTAGGCGTTGGATACGGGTGTCGCATTTTTGTTGTAAACAAGGATGTTCATTATAATATGTAGCGGTTTCGTGTTTATTGGGAACGTCTCTTTACTTTCATGGTTCGTGGTTCGAGTCCCGCTGCGTCATTAATGTCCTTTGGCAAAACTTGAATCTACATTTACCACTCTCCACCCAGGTGTGACATGGGTAGGCATACGAATGGGAAGGAATTCCTTGAATGATGTGAGCACCGATATCGGAAGCCTCGCATAGCGGGGTAAAATTAGGAGCGAACTGTTTAATTTCTTGACAGGGACTTGTCTTTTATGCACCAAGGAGATTCTTCACCAAAAAAAGATCACACACAAATGATTTATAAAATCGTTTGTAATATTACGGACATTCGCAACAAAAAAAAGCATTACATTCCACTCTGTGATGAAGCTGACCTGTTCCAATTGCACCATTGAGTAAATAAAAACTCCTCAAAATACTTATTCAATAAATGTCGCTTCACAAACGATGTTGCCACTGATTACCATACCCTTTTTTGGTGGTGGTTTTCAGTTTAATGATCCACATAATCAAATTTTAATGTGCAGCTAGTGAACCTACACGGGGGCTAACCCGTCCTTGTGAGGCACCCATTCATCACCTTAAAGTTAAAATATATGTATAGTATGTGTAGGACTACAATATTTAAGACCTGACATTATCCTTTAACTCTTCTGTTGCTATCATCGCCTCTCTGCATGGTCGCTATTTTGCCTCACGTGCAAAATATTAAAGGCACCAATTGACGGAAGGAGTGATTTGTGCAACACAATGGCATTGTAAAATTACACATTTCTGGTCTTAATTAGCTGCATAACAACTCTGATCTTGAAGCCTTTGTGTTATCTATCCCTTGATGATAACATAGAGATACTTTTGGGGGCATATTATGAGTTAAATTTTTCACTTCATGAAATATTGAATCTGTTTCCACTTCTGTAATTTTAGAGGACGTGCAAATCACTGCTGCCATTTTGTTAGACCAGGGAGAAGTGTGGACCTTGACAATGATACAAAACAAGGTCATGAGACTCTCCATATCCTTTTGTTGGGGCAGCGTTTCCATGTTCATTCCTCGACCTTCTGGAGACCTTTCAACAAGTGTTTGTTCTCCGAACTTACGAGCTCACTCACCGATCTTGATTTCGATACTTTAATATGAGAAGTAATGTTCGCCGTCCTGTCAAGTATGGTTGTCATGATAATCAATCATGGCAACGAACGAAGCTTGTCTCATCTCAAAGGGCACTCTGATGAATATAGATGTAGGAACTAAGTATTGTATAGTTTGGTTACTTCATAAATAAATTTAAACATGAATTATTTGTCTGTATTTGCAATGCAAACGTAGGGCAAACGTAGGAGCACCTGTCCAACGTGAGATTTTCCTGTCAAGCTCTCATAGCATACAATTTATTGTACGCTTCAAAATGAAATAAGAAATCGTGTCCATTTGGCCACAAGCTGTGTTCCATCCTAATGAAATCCTAGATCTTCTATTGATATCATGTCATATGGAATTCCAGACATGTTGAAGTTTTAACTGGGCTGATGGGATCTCACTGATGTTACGATTATTTATAGTATGGTATCTAGACAAGTAGGCATTTATATTCATCATAAACAGATAAGGCGTGCACAGCTGCTGCTGCACAAGTTGACGTTTACTTTCAGGAATTTATGTTTAATTTGTAAAATATCTTAAATGTTGTATGCCTTATGCATCTCCAAAATATATTTATGTTTCAAACGTATAGACTCTAGGTTTTAGAGGATATTGTGATGTAAGGTAAAAGTGGATAATATGAAAACCATGGGAATGTTGCCTATAGTAACGTTCTTCATTCACACAGAGGTCTGCACAGTTGAATACTTTCAAATAAACATAATTATTTATAATCACAACATTTATAGTGACCGTTTAATAAGAGTGGTTTACCATATAGTATGTACATGTGACTGTAAAGAGTGCATTTTCTTTAGCTTGTCCTAGAAGGAATAGGGGATTCGATTAGCTTTTCCATGTATATTTAGATATTTCTACGGCACATTACGCATTTTACCGGCAATATCAGCATATTTGCTTTTCTGTTCCTTCAAGAAGCTGTCTACGCTTATACATGTATTTCCGATCATTTTCTTGAAAGTAAAACTTAACAAATAAATCTAAAAATCTTCTTTTCTCTCCAAGGTATTCA